>JAGKTI010004415.1:13840-26397 GCA_018397915.1 Birgus latro
TCCACCTGCTGCTGCTGTGCAAGTGGACCTTCCTGTTGCTTCGACTTCGTCTTCGGCCTCAGATAATCGACCCCATAGCCCCCGAACTGCCCAGATCATCGTCCAAGCCCTTCAGGATGTCTTCATCAAAACTGGTCAGAAAGATCCGCCTCCCCTTCAAGACTCTGGGGACATAGATCTGTTGAAGGATCAGGACCAGGACTCAGACTGGGAAGATCAGTCTTCAGGGGCTTCGATCTCTTCGATCTCACCGTGATCTGCAAGGCCTTCCTCATACCATCGAACGCCAGCCCACGTCCTGCCTCCTCGCCTTTCTCGTCAGTCTGACTGCCTGCCGTGCTAAGCTTCCAATGGGGAGCCGTATTCTGCATTTTCCCTGACGGGCTCTTTGTTTGCCTGTGTCCCCACAAGTTGGGGATAATATTTAACAGTAACAACATTAGTTTACTTAACTTGAGAAGCATAAGTTTTTAATAATCTTTAGTAATCTTCTTAAACCGAGAAGTTGTGTGGGAGAGTTTCATGCCTTTCATAGAAGATGTAGTTTATTCTTCCTGCTCGTAGGCTGTTTTCTGTAGTTTATGAAAGACCTTTCGACTTGAGATGATAAACAAAGACATTAATAACCGTTTTTCTACAATGGATTTCTTCAAAGTTGATCAAAACGACTGAAAATAACAAAAAATAACATATAAAAACAAACACTATAAGCCCATTTCCTGCAGTGTCCTCCGGGAAGTCACACATACACCCATCCACCCACATACCCAATTACCCATACTGCCTGTCTATCCACCCACTCTGTTTAATTTCCTGGGCTGCCATGAGATCTTTAAGGTCTTCTTTATCCTATCCTGTTGCTAAACTGAAATACAAGCCTACGTCATAAAATCGACAGTTCCATCTCATAGTTTAAGGGGAGACTGGGACCTTGCAGCAAGACTCTGAATGTCTCCCGTTATATCCTTCGTGTAATCGATGGTATTTATATAGGCTTGCCTTTCACCTAAACTGCATGGAATGGTCGGTAACCCCTTGACTTTTCTGTGGTTCTAGTATAATCAAGCGAGATTTCAACGCTTTGAGTCTATTTATGTTTCATCCAGTCCCTTTTTGCCCCATCAGAAGCGTATGGGTTCAGGGTTAAGCTACTCAGTCCTGACATTTAAGGCAAGGTTGACTAGCCTCACTCATCCCTGAAATGCATTATGCGAGGAATAAACCCCAACCATACCTCGGACGAATACCGTTAGGAACGCAATCCAGTTGGTGTGCTTTATTATTGCCTTTGTTTTATAAGATTTGGGAAAGTGTGAGTTTCTATACAGTGTAAATGGTTTATTACTCTGATGTAAAAAAAAAAAAAAAACTAGCTGTTAACCTCCCCAAGCCGATGACATATTTCATGTTATTTTTTTGCTAATTCCATACGATTTTATCCAAAATAGGAGAGACCTCTTGTACTGTAGGTGTCTTGGAAGGCTCTGTCCAGTCTCTGCAGTCAGAAACGCACTGAAAAGCTGAATTAAGTCGTCTGAAGGAAGCCGGAGTAAAACTGATTATAATCAAACAGAATTATGGAGTAAATTCTCTTGTTAATTTATATATATTCATGTTACTAACTTCTACATTACTAAAGACATTATTCAATTTATCTTCCAGCTCAGAGCCAACCGTACTAAACCTAACCTTGTCAGATCATACCTTATTTAATCTGACTTGGCTTAACTTGGCAATCTAACTGAACCCAGCCTCACATAATCTAATTTAATCCAAAGGAATCCCATCTAGGCGTGCTGTTATAACCTAAACTAGCATACTTTACGATGTTATACAAAACTCTTAAATATCATATATAATCTAACCCAACCTAAATGTACTAAACTTATTTTCTTCCATTTTGTTTCAGGCTTCAATTGCTGGCTGTTGTGGGAGAAATTAGCCCCAAATCAGCTGTCAGGCACACATGACCTTCACCTCTCACCCGACCTCGCCTTACCTGACTTGACCTTGGCTGTATTCAATGAAGCCAGGGATATCAAGACGTAAGAGCCCCTCCGCCGAACAGAAGTTTCATCAAAAGTTGCAAGTGGTAAGAGCAGAGAGCGAAACGGGAGGACTGCATCGAGTTTCCTGGCAGCTCCCTCTGAAAGCATTTTGAATTCCACCGTTCCCAGTCTAAAAGCTATGAAACCCGATAATGCAGCGTGCCTTTTGCGAACACCAGGCCTGTACACCGCCTTCATCAAACTGGTCTAATGTACCCGTCTCTTTATCAGCTGCTCCTTGAGATTATCAGTACGATACGATGCTACACTCTATCCTTAAGATGAACTGAAATTATCACCGCTCCATTCTGAATGCTGAGTTGTATTAATAGATCAGCACTAGAACATGATGCTGCATTCTGTCCACTTTAAAATGACTTAAAATTTTCATCTTACAATACTGAATGGTGGGCCGAAAATATAGAGTAGCAGTTAAAGATGATGCTAGTTACATAGAATTGTTTTGAAAAGGATTCTTGGCTGTAATGTTCTCTTTTTCGAAAATCGAGCTACAGGAAATATGCTTCAAGAGGACGAAAATCACCGCAAAGTTATGATGAACGAATTAAAAACCTTATAATGGTACAGAGCTACTTCAGAGGCACTATAAAGAAGGGCAAGAGAAGGGGAAGGTAACAAAGTGGTCCTTTATAGTCTAGTTATTCAAACTCAGTATGGGTAATTTTGATGCATGGACATATCAGATGAAAGGAAAATAACCTCACTAGGCCGGATGCCCTGTCAAAAGAGTGTGACTTGAATAGCCTTTGAAAAACAAAAAATGGAAACAAGATAGCTTTGTCTGTGTAATTCTTGATGCTGCAGATGTGTGACCGAAAACCATATGAAAAGGTGTGAACCGAATCCAAGGAAAATAAGCATCCCAGAAAACAGAAACATATAAACGGTACGAAATATGTGAACAGAAAAAGAAGATAGCGACTGGGATAAGTTATAACCATTAGAAAATACAAAATATCCATACGTATGCGAGATATTATTAGCAGATAAGCCCAGAGAAAACAAAAAAATATGTGCACAGAATATGACATTACCAAAGAAACCTGATAGCCGTCATTACTCCATGCTGGAAAAATATATATACAAAGTGAATGGTAATATTTAAAATTGTATGTGAACAACTAAAATATATGCAGTGTCTTTCAGTGCAGGAACAAAGGCATAAATAAGCTACACTTGTGTGATGTGACTTCAAAGAGAAAAAAGTAAAAAAAAAAAAATCTTGGAACACATTTTTTTCCATAATGCCAGCGAGATGATGATTGGTGATGAGCAAGAAGAAGTGTGTGACTGATGACTACTATTACGAATACCCACAGAAATCAAAAGCATCTATACAGGCAAGGAGAAACTCTCTGTGTATTGAATTGTTGAGATACACATGCCCAGTACACATACATACACAGACACACACATACACATACACACGGGCACACACACACACACATACACACACACACACACACACACCACAAACATACACCAACTTATATAGAATAACGACATAGTTAAGCATATTAATACAATCCTGCAATAATTTTCTCTCAGACACACGAACGTTTACACTGTGTGCCACTAGCAAAGAAAGTATCCAAACTTTCCCACAAAACCGTCGAATTTGCAGTCTAGATCCCTATTTCAGTTCTCGATGCAAACAGTCTGGGGTAAACAGTGTCTCGGGAGCACTGAGCACATTTAAACGTATACATTAAAAATACAGAAGGTCCAACTTGGTAGTAAATATCCATTACTTCGTGCTTTTCCTGATGCAAATTAGAGAGTTATCCACTATCCAGCGAATTAATGTCAAGATAAACAGCCAGGCCCATGCTTGGAATTTAAATGCTTACACAAACTCGAACACAAAGCACCTTCCATAGGCAAATAAGGATTCGCTCATTCCAATGCACGACACGCATACACCGATTAGCGTTCACATATTCAAACCCATACAGGCAACAGTGCATTCTTACAAACACATCAGGTTTCTTAACTTTATTAATGCAATCGCAGATCATACCCCACGTTACACTTATCCATCTTAAACTAACCACAAGCAAGAGAAAACCTACAAACTACAAAACCCAATATTTTTCAACAGAAGTCAGTTTTTCTGCCCCGCACACACATCCTCGAAACCCAGGAAGCGTCATTTAAGATTCTCGCACAATCAGGCAACAAAAAAGCACATATACAGGACAACATCTACTATTCCTGCGCTCTTTCTGCCACTCTGGGAACGTGGGGGGTCCGCAACTAGGCTACTCAGTATCCACCTTCAAGATGAGAATGATCATCCTTGTGTTTCCCCTGAGTGGCATTATGTGAGCAATACCCACCCGCCCCCCAACCATCCCTCAGATGTAAACGTTTACAGGCACCTGTCGGTTGGAACGCCTTAACCAGGTCACACTTTTCATTAATTACCATAGCACACATTTCTACCCACAGCGCAAACAATTCTTCAGTTTACTTGGCACAGCCATCATCCTAAGCATCAAAATGAACGCATATGCAGCACACACACTTACTTGATTAACACAGAACCTAAGCCAGACACACCACATTCAAACACGAGCAAAGCACAAGCAGGAACAACTAAAGTAACACACACACACACACACACACACACACACACACACACACTCAAAATACCAAGACCATCAATCGAGAAGCACTTTCACTCAAAGAAACAAAACTAAGATGGAGGAGCTTGGAAGTTACGACGGAACAGAGGATGGAGGAGGGTCGATAGGAGGAGGTGAACTCGGAGGAGTAGACGGGAGTGGAGGGGGGCTAGGAATGGACGAGGAACAAGGGATAGAGAGCTTCCTGTCCTTCCTACCACCCTACATCCTCTGTAACTCCACAAACTACACCAAACTGCCGCTCTGCAATAACTACACTAAGACGCTTGAGGTGAGTTCCTGTCGCAGTACTGTCAAAAGAAAAGTGAGGTGTTATGTATCTAATGCCTATCAGAATGCGTGTCTAATATCGCCATTCACTGTTAAGGTCAACTCATTACTGCACTAAACTGTTGGGGCGTTGCTTGTTGCTAGGAACTTAAAACTTTCCTTCAGGCTGTTTAATGGGTAGATGGTGAACAGAGATTATGGGAATCTGTGTGATTGTAGATGAATCCAGTCCTCACGCCTTTTTTGAACAATGAGTCTCTGGCCGTGTGACCTATGAACAGTTCAACCGTGTATTTCGTGTGAGCCTCATCAGATTTCTATATACAGACTTGCCCTGGAATAATCAGTGTGATGATTACTCCATCGTCTTCATGCCACCGCCATAAGTATCTTTCATCATCCCTCGTACAGGAGATCCAGGCCTTCGAGTATGCGCTGATAGTGGCCATCGTTGTGCCTATTATCTTCGGCATCATCGTGTTGGTGGGCCTCTTTGGCAACACACTCGTCGTCATCGTCATCATCGCAAACAAGCAAATGAGGTCAACCACAAATTATCTCATATTCAGGTAAGACAGAGATAATGACGGAGGACACAAATTATAAAAAGGTAGTACTGCAGTTTTTGTATATAGATAGATAGATAAATAGATAGATAGATCAACCACTAACTCATCTTCAGGTACGAGAGAGGGGTGAGGACTGGTTTCTCTCTCTCTCTCTCTCTCTCTCGATGGATACATAGATCGAGTGATGCATACATACATAGAGTACATACACATACACATATATACATATGTTGCTTGTACTCTGGATTACTTGAGGGTCATTAAGGCGGAGAATTAATTACTGCTTTCTTAGAACCGAACCCATTGAAGACGTTGGTGTATCCAGGTTCCCAAACTACTGCTGGGTGAACTGGGACTATTGGTAAACAAAGCTAGTCCACCAGCCTACGACATAAGAAATATGGTTTGTGTTGTAGAGAGAAATTATGGATACTGATGCTGGAGGTATACACTTGATTATATTTACCTCTTTCACCAAGTAGTGGATTTCTTTTTATTTCATTCTTACTGTTTACTACTTTCAGCATAGTGGAGCTTTAGGGAATACAAAAGGGAAGATGAATACAAAGATGTAATAGTGATATATAACATATTACTCGAACCCCCATATAAATATGTGAGCACTGTCCAAAATTGGCGTGCCACCTGTGACGTTAGTATTCACTTGTCCGAGCTCCCCCATTAAGCACAACTGACATATAGCAGTACAGTAGGGAAGACAGCGTCAGGTATCAGAATTATAAGAGTTACCTTAGCGACATTAGTACATGATGTATGCTGCATTATAGACAGTGTGAAGAAAAGTGAGAGTTATGAGTTTCTCTCATATATGGCATGTAACACCTAAAACACAATACGAGTATAGGAGTGATTGTGAAGTTCTTATGTATTACCCTAGTCCCCACTGAGGGTTCACTGGAGCAACTACAACTGAAGTGCGTCTGGAGTGATAACAGGTTCTGTGGTAGTCAGTCAGGGCTCAGAATTTAGTATGAGGCCACGGTGTCGGAGATAGGTCTCGACGACTAACTACAGGCATGATTGATGGGATGTTGCCGGCTCCCGTGTCTGTGTGACCCACAACGGTCAGATAGACTGTAACAAGCCAGTGGACTATTATCTCAGAGAGTGTTAACGATCCAGTGTATCATAGCAACCAGACTAGTTATGGCAGCTCAGTGAGCTCAAAGAATGTAGGGTGGGTGAAAGTCTTACGATGAAGGTTGTTTGGCTTTGTACGACAAATGTGCCTGACGATGGTTCTCTGCCTGACCTCTTGTCACCCAGAGGGCCATGTCATCTCACTGCATAGTTACGGCAGAACTGGGGAGATGGTCATATTGGGACTGAAGCCTAAGACAGAGATGGAATATCTTCCAGGGTACAGCAGAACGGTGTTTCCACGTGCTCCAGCACTGTAAGGGTGGTTCCTGCTGCTGCTTGTTCCAGATCCACCAAGCATGGAACATGATCATGAGATAGACAGCGTCCTAGAGTCATGGGAATGATCACCAAAGCAAGTACTGACAAAGTGGAATGAGGTGTAGATAAAAATGTTTCCCAGTGTTGCAGACTGAGCGATGAATGGGGATTCGAGGGACCACTTAGCGAATGCCAGCACTTCATTGTAGTTTTCTTGTCAGATGTCTGTTATCAGCGTTCATCTAAATGAGCGCAAAAGAAAAAAAATCTCTCTATAGTTAAGAGGACGTAATGACAGGTTTGATCATTTTATCATTTTTTCCTACTGCCAGCCTCTGCTGTAGACAACTAGATCGATAATAGACCGATAGACAGTTAATTTTAATACAGTGATATCAAAATCTAAGGCAATCATAACTAACAGTCTGTCAGAAACTACTATGTATGTATTGTAGCACCAGGCTTACCCACACTTGAAATTGGCCGGCAGTTGTGCTGTGCGGGTTTAAGCCATGTTTTACAGGTCCTAAGGGTCAACTAATTCGTAGAGCAGAGGAACATCACTTTGTCTAAGGAAAAGTGACACTGCCCACTCAAATGCTTCACGAATGGGTAGATGCGTGTAAGGGAAGCTTCTTTGGAGTGTTGGATGAAAAGTTTATGTGGAGATTGTTATAGTGGATGTGTTTGTGACGGAGAGAGTCTGTGTGATACTGAGGAAAATGCTGAAGTGTGTGAAACAATGTGAAAATAAGTAATGGCATGATACTGCACCCTCTCAAATGTCCGCCAAGGGATGACATTGAGCCCAGTTCAGGGGAAATGGTATCAGCGCATGTTACAGACTCGACTGTCAGACGCAATGACAGATACATACATACAGGCAGAAATATATACAGACATGCATACATATTGACATACCGTGCACACTTGTTTTGAAAATAGACTGCCAACTGAACTGTCCACTTGAAGAATCCACTCTATTCACAGACCAGTATCTGAGGTGAATGCCGTAGTGCTTGAGTCTCTCTCTCTCTCTCTCTCTCTCTCTCTCTCTCTCTCTCATTTCCCTACACTCCCTGTAATTTCGTCCATCATTATTTATGGTATTCCTCTCCCCTTCCACACTCTCCTCGCTGTTAAATGCGTCTTTATGAGCATCTGCTTAATCTTCACTAATACTTTACATCTCACTAATATTTTACTTATTGTTTGTTTACTTATTTGCTCTTATCCATCAGTCAAAAGCTGTAGTACTAATTTGATAAAAAGTTCTAGACATCCATTCCATTCAGTGTATTATCGTGAGAGTCTCGATGATGATGATGATGATGAATCGCCAGATCTTTAGCTAGTTGTCATCCCTACGAGAGGCTTCCACAGAGTTTGATGATGATAATTTGAAGCACCAAATCTTTAGCTTGGTATTTTACCTGCGGGAAGACTCCATATAAGTGAACTTGGTAAATAAAGAATTAGTATTTAAAAATGGGGAGGAGGGATCGCTAATAAAGTAAACAAACAAGGAAGGATCGCAGGACATCATACAAAACCAGCAAGGATTCAAGTAACGTAGGCAATGTAAACCTACAAATCCCTTTTGAGTCTGGTATTAGCAGTTTGTAAAGAGTCAGAATAGGGATTTGTGGGTTCACGTTGTCAAAGTTACTGAATCCTTGATGGTTTTGCATGTTCTCTAGCGATCCTTCCTTGTTTGTTTACTTTTTTTTAGTGATGCCTATTCTCCATTTTTAAATTACTAATTATTTATTTACCTTGTTTGCATAGTTTTTTTTTATAATCTGTTTATGAATTAAACAACCAACGTTCTTGCGATTCAAGTACAATTAAAGCTTTTATGTTATGACACTAAACACTTCACATTTCCTAACAATTTTCTTTGCTGTGGTATTGTAGCTTTGCACACACTGATTGTTGGTTGTTATTTTAAATTCTGGTCTTCATTTTGTTTTGGTATAGATGTGAGACCTCTTACAGGGGACATTGTTTCAGAATCTCTATATCTGGCAAACTTATTAAACAAAGATAATTTTTAAGAAGTTGCACTGAGTAAAATCTGAAACGCCATATATTCAAATTGATTACAAGACAGAATCAAAATCTGCTGTTGTGTGCTTTCCACGACTATTTTACATAATAGTGGGTAATTTTTATTTTTATTTTTTGGTGTGTGAAATTGAAAATGCAACATTACTACATTAGTTACAGAAAAAAAAATGATGTAGGGGGCACTTCTTGTGCCTCCCCCATGCCCTCTTCGTCCCCTTCCTCTCTCTTCCTCGTCCCCTTCCTCCATCTCTTCCTCCCCCCCCCCTCTGGGCCCCCCCTACAGTTGACTCGTACGATGGTTACTGTCACAATGAATTCCAATAACAATGGAAAACTGATCCAAGTTTGGCGTTAGTTTGCTTTAAGAAAAAGTCACGATATCACAACGTGGTCACATCCAAATAGAGCTCGAAGCACAAACTCGCGTTTTTCAGTTGTCTCACGTGACGTCAACACACAATCCTGCTGGGACTTCAGGGATAAATTAAAAAAGCTAAATAATGAATGCCTTGAGTTAAAAAATAATGTAATTGTACAATCGCACCGGTGCATGTTAAATACGCAAAGACCCTTTCCCACAATGGCACCATCTTTCCCGCGTAAGTAATCTACTAGCGAGAGTTTTCCACTTAGTAATAACCTAGTACAATATAGGATATAATATTGTCACGGTGCTAGCGATGCGCTATTGATATTTGACGGCAGTTCCATACTTGAATGGCTTCTCACGTGCTTGCAATGGCGTAGAGGAATCTCTATATATCCAGAAGGTGGATGATCATCTTTTGATTAGGTGTTTTGGAATAGGATATGGACAAGTGCAGTGCCCCATTAAGTATGACTGGCTACTTTTTATCCCCGAAATACCGAACTGATTTTCCTGTAGACCTGTGGAACAGTAATATGAATACAGTAGTAATAATTCGAACAAAATGGCAAATTTCTATTGTACCAAACTTTTTTTTATAACACTTCTTTTCCACATTATCAATGCTTGTCTGACCTAAACTATTGAAAAAGGAACCCTCTCGATGCTGTTTCGAGAATAAGTTTGCTTTCCAAGATGGTTTTGAAGTGACTGTCCTCGTAAAGTTTTCAACAGTAGTAATCATCTGCCGGTAGTAATCTTCTTCTGGTACCAAAATAATAATTATAATAACATTAATAAGGCCGTATATAATGCAGTATGTGCATTATGATTATCTATTCAGTCTGTATTAGTATATCACTGGTCCAAGGCCCATAATCCAGGTAGCATAAAAAGCTTCGTAACATCTCTTACTTAGCAGTATAGTTTTCATATTACACCCTCTCATACGTGTGCTACAGTACTCTTATCGTTTAAGTATCTACACAGTTTGTAATTGTAACATATAAGTAGAAACTCAGTTATAATATGCTAAATAAACAGCAAAGAGAGAGATGTTAGGAAGTCCTGCAAGTCACTTAGACTACTATCCTTAGCTCTTACGTACTGTGAGTCATTACCTAAGCTGAATTAAACCATCAGACAGTAGCAGTATTAAATGTAAATGGACTTCCTTGTAGGAGACCGGGTCTTGTTGTGACAATATTTATGTTTTCCTACGCTCCTCCTGGGGCAACATAGGATTGGATGATGATGATGATTTTCTCACTGCATCGGAGGTTAAACGTATTACATAAAAAAAAATTTGTCTGTAAGTAGGACAATATGTCTTTTAAATTATTTTTATGAACAAAATTGACGAATTTTTTGAGGGGCGGGGGTCACAGGTTTATTTAAAGATTTGTGATGACATACCATCCGCCACAATTTACCCGAGATACAGGGCAACTTGTTACGCACCCCAGGGTAAACTGATATGTTTTACAGAACCCAAACATATTCATACTTATTCTAATGTTTTTACCATATGATTGCAGGCTATTGGTGTATTGGATGTAATGTAAGGAAAATTGAATTACACCATTGTCATTCCCTCAATCCCTTCATCACAACCTCTGTCAGTAACTGAATCACTTACTTGTGCAACTACTTTTATCATTCAGTCACTCCATCACCGCCACCAGCACTCACTGAAGCACTCACTTGTCCCGTTTTCATTGTTTATAGATAGACAGAGAGAGAGAGCTCTAGATTGACTGATTGACGTGGATTGACTGATTTACTGATATAGATAGATAAATGAATGATTAAATTTAAATTCAAAGACAGACATAGATAGATAGACTGACAAACTGACAGATAAGCACAGATACTACCCACTGTACATACAAGTCCATAACGATCAGCATCACCAGTACTGTTCATTAACCAAAATGTTTTTATGACATTAGGCTATACTGCACTGATCTGCAACACTTTTGAATTATTATTACCCACAATTGTTACTTTCATATGATCAGTCTGTTTTCCATTGGTAATTCCAGGGCATGGTTTAAGTGCTATCTGAAAATACCGAGACAGCTTCTTACAGTTGTTCTAGAAAGGGGTAAATTGATACAGTAATAACTTACCCATACCAACAAAACCCAACACCTGTGTTCTGTACACTTGGCCATTTTATGTCGACAAAAATGTCCACTACCAGGAGCCTTTGCTAATTCATAGCCTTATCACATATATGGTACCACGCAGCAAGTTACTCAGCTGCATCATCAGGTGACAAATATAAATAGTAACTTTGAACAAAGAAGAAAATGTTGACAGCTACAAAATCTGCTTTTATCCTTAGTTCTTATTCAAGGAACCCTATAGAGTTGCCACTTCACGCCACACCATTGCAACAACCACTCCCTCACCTGTTGACAAATTATGGAGATAATGAGGGTGTAACAATTTGGCCATGTAACAGCTTGACCCGATCTCTCATACTGCAGAATCTTAATGGAGATGTCTCTAATCTCGTCACTACAAATGATACTATGTTTCATAAACGGAGCAAAATTAGATGGCAAAGGTGAACAAAATGTCAGAAGGAGTTATCGACTTGAAATCTGGTAATGGATGTGCTGGTCACGCGAATCGCCAACACCAGATCCACCCATAGTCGGCACAGCTTATCATTCTTCAAGGTAGAGGAGTGGATGCTGAAATATCCGTAAAAGAAGTTGCGGGGTGTAGAAATTGCCCGTAATGTAGTTTGCTGATGGCATTTTGTTATTAAGAGAGGAGAAGTGAAGTAGAAGTTTCAAGGCTTGGTGAATCATGCTCGAGGTGTATTTGAGAAACGAAATATGTGTATGTAATAAAGGGTAATGTTATGACTGCCAGATGAATGAAGTAACAGAAACATAGATTGTCGGAGTGCGTAGGATATGAAGAACATAATCAGTTTCAGGTATAGATTGGAGTTTACATGATGAAGTATGATAAAGGGTACATCAAGGTAAATGGCTATTAAGCTTTGAAAGTGCTACAGGTGATGGCGAAAACACCTTCCCCAGGACATCAGTCAGAACCAATCTCCGAATGTCATCAGTAAGAGGAAGACTATAAATATTAATTCAGCTCAGGTAATGAATAT
>JAGKTI010004416.1:0-21418 GCA_018397915.1 Birgus latro
CAGGGCGATTCCTCTGTCAGGAGGGAAACAGGGGCGGAGTGGCGTGCTCCTGGGCAGGGTCCCACACGTGGCTGTGGGGCTAAGGGCTCGGCCCGAAGAGGGCTAGGAGCCGGGCCTGACGTCAGATCTGGGAGCGTCGTCGGGAGACCTTGCCCACCGGTAGGTCGCGCCCTGGTGTGCGGGGCAACTCCTGGGGCGGCAGGGGACCCAGGGGACTGGAACCCGGGGCGGCTGGGCTGTGGCAACGGCTCGAGGGCGGCGGCGCCATCAGGGACGGTTCACGGGAAGCTCGGCCTGGGGGAGTGGTGGATGGGGCCCGGCGGCGGCTGCGAGGTCTGCGGGGGCTCTCGTCCGGCAGTTGGTCACCCGGGTGGAGTTGTAGGGAACCAGGGTCCTGGGTGAGACTCTGCCACGTCTCGGGTGTAGGGCCTTCTCCGACTGCTGGTGCTCCCGTAGGAGAGGAGCGGACTATGGCCAGCTCTGCTCCCGACCCGACGTGACTAGTGGCCAACGCCTGATGGGTTACGGGGAGGATAGTTTCCTGGCGGCTTGTGGCCTGCTCTGTACTGGGCCAAGTGTGACTCGTGGCCAACGCATGCGTGACCGTAGGGATAGCTGCCTGGCGGCTTGTGGCCTGCACTGCACTAGGTCTGGTTTCTTGGCAGCTTGTGGCCTGCTCTGTACTGGGCCAAGCGTGACTCGTGGCCAGCGCCTGCATGACCGTAGGGATAGCTGCCTGGCGGCTTGTGGCCTGCACTGCACTAGGTCTGGTTTCCTGGCGGCTTGTGGCCTGCACTGTATTTGGCGTGGCGTGACTCGTGGCCAACGGCGAGAGGGCACAGGGAGAGATAGTTTCCTGGCGGCTTGTGGCCTGCACTGTGTTAGACCTGATCTCCTGGCGGCTTGTGGCCTGCACGGTGTTGGGTCTGGCGTGGCTCGTGGCTGATGCCAAGAGGGCACAGGGAGAGATGGTTTCCTGGCGGCTTGTGGCCTGCACTGTGTTGGGTCTACTTTCCTGGCGGCTTGTGGCCTGCACTGTGTTAGACCTGGTTTCCTGGCGGCTTGTGGCCTGCGCTGTGTTAGACCTGGTTTCCTGGCGGCTTGTGGCCTGCACTGTGTTAGACCTGGTTTCCTGGCGGCTTGTGGCCTGCACTGTGTTTTGTCTACTTCCGTGGCAGCTCGTGGCCTGCTCTGTGTTAAACCTGGTTTCCTGGCGGCTTGTGGCCTGCACTGTGTTGGGTCTATTTTCCTGGCGGCTTGTGGTCTGCACTGTGTTGGGCCTATTTCCCTGGCGGCTTGTGGCCTGCACTGTGTTAGGCTGGGCGTGGCTCGTGGCTTATGCCGAGGAGGTGAGAGGAGGTGGGCTCTTGGACGGCTATGGCCTGTATCAACGAGCTTTGGTCACTAGCAGCTGAGGGACGGACTATGGCCAATCCTGCCTCATGCCCGGTACGGCTCGTGGCTGGTACCGCGGTGCCACTCTTGGGGGAACGCCTACAGGAGACTGGCCAACACGCATCCGTGTCGGGGCCCTGTGGCGGGGAGACAGCTGGGGAATGGACAATGGCCAATTCTGCCCCGTACCCGGTACGACAATTGTCAGTACCGCGGTGCTGTGTGGAGTTGTAAACTCCACCCTTTACCGGCAGAGCTGTGCTCCGGCCAGAGACAAGGTGCTGGCGACTGCTACCTTTCCGGACCCTCACCTGAGCACAAGAGGGACGCCGGGAAGTTGAACAGGTAGGTTGTTCCTGCTCCCAGCCGCGCTGCGCTGGCGGTAATCTCTCGGTGATCTGGGGGGGGGGGGTGGGGAGCTTGTGTCATCTGCTCCGCTCGCCGTATGGTTGGTGGCTCCAACCCCTAACTCCTGTATTTCAGTCATTATATCTTTTTTTTTTTTTTTTCCACTCAATCATTATCTTCGCTTTTATTTCAGTGATGTGTTATAATTATCTTTACTGTTTTTACTATTAATTGGCATTATCTTTGTTCCACTTAAAATAATCTTAACTTTTTACCGTATATAAAAATATTTATCTAATCGTCCCTTGGAATTTTCTCATTTTCTGCGTTAATCTGTTCCATTTACTAAGAGTATTTCAACATTTCATGTTTCTTGCTTTACCTTTACACGGGTTTTCCATGGTTTCCTATATTGCATTGTTTCCCCTTCTCCCTTTTAGTTTTCCACTCCTTATACCACATTATTTCGCCTTCTGCCTTATAGTTTTCCACTCCTTATACCACATTATTTCCCCTTGTCCCTTATAGTTTTCCACTCCTTATATCACATTATTTCGCCTTCTGCCTTGTAGTTTTCCACTCCTTATACCACATTATTTCCCCTTCTTCCTTATAGTTTTCCACTCCTTATACCACATTATTCTGCCTTATAGTTTTCCACTCATATGACATTATTATGCCTTTCCCTTGTAGTTTTCCATTCTGACTCTTCAGACCGCACTCTTGCCAGTTAACGAAGCTCCTTAACAGCACCACCTAAGCGATTTATTTTGCTTATTATACTCGTTAATATCGCCTTTTATGTTGCTTAATTCATTCCAATACTTTACAAGCTGCCTAACGCCTTCTCCTATGCAGTTTATTTTGCTTATTATACACGTTATTATCGTCTTTTGTGCTGTTTATTCTAGTACTCCACAAGCTCCCTAACATCATCATCTATGCGATTTATTTTGCTTATTATACACGTTACTATCGTCTTTTGTGTTACTTAAATCATCCTAGTACTCTGCAAGCTCTAACACCTTCTCCTAAGCGATTTACTTTGCTTATACACGTTATTATCGTCTTTTGTGCTGTTTAAATCATTCTAGTACTCCGCATAAGTGTAATGCCATTTTTTTCTTACATATACTATAAGTAGTATGAGTAATTTAAGTTAGTATAAGTATAGTTTAAGTATATGATGTATGTGATTTACATTAGGTTATGTAAGTGATAAGTGTATATTCTGGACCGTGTTGAAATGTTGTAAAGTGTGAAGTGGACTTTGTAAATCGTATTTTGGGCTTGATTTTACTAGTGAAAGCAACTGGACAGGACGGGCAGGCATCTGGCCTCAATAGAACCGCATAGAGAGTTAATTTGGTGCTTATATTGGCGAGGAGTCATATTTATACCTAGAATTCAGAATTTTTGTACTTGGGCTAGTGTTTGCTGTATTGTGCTACTGAATAACGTTGTTTAAGAACTTAAGTAAAGCCAGACTATTGATGATTGTCATAGATGGCCGCAAAAATTAATTCATTTGGTATAGACCTCAGTGGTTGCATCATGTTGGTGGCGCAGCGAACTAAACAGAGAAAATTGTATCAAACCGTGATTTCAGGCATCGTATGTTAAATTGTTAAACCTATGCTATTGCCACAAAATTTAAATCATCATAAGTCATATTCTTATAAGTCAAGTAATGTGTATGTGTTTATTGCAAATTCTGGTGCGATGTTATAACCTGGTGACTGTAACATAACTGTTTGTAGTTAGAACCGGACAGTGCGATCGGAGCGGATGTTCGCGAGCGTGAGCTCTCGCGTGCCCAGGGAGCGTCACTCTCCAGAAAGACTTCATTGGGTGTGGGCGTTTCAGGTAAAGCTCCGAGAATTTACAGTATTCTTCCCTTATATAAGTCATCATAATTAGTTGTTGATATAACTATAATTAAAGTAAGATATCTGAGCATATTATTAAACCCCTGACTCTCCAGAAAGACTTCATTGGGTGTGGGTGTTTCAGGCATTTCAGAACCGGCAAATGGCGTTGGGTCATGGAGTCTGCGCCGGCCATTGTTGAGAGTCACAAGTCCAGTGCCCGAAAGCCCTTTACACTAATTTACACATAGTCTATTTCCAATGCAGAGTATAGTCAAGGTCGGTTGGTCCACTTAGTAAGCTAATTTCTTATAAAACAAATGTAATATGTGGGTTAAAGGTGTGTGAGAAGGCGGAAAAGTGTATTGTCCCGCCGTGAGCAGTGCTGTGAGCACTGAGTTCTATAGTGTAATAATTTTGGTTAAGTATATTTGTAACTGGGTCTCGCTACGATTCCTTGTGCGACCGTGCGGGGAGTGTTTATGGGAGTTACCCCTGTTGAAAAGGTTTTCTATGGTGCAGTCGGGAGAAGCTTTTTAATTGTGTGGAATAGATCTTGCATTCTCTGTCACTTATTCTGTCGTAATGGAGACAAGTGATTCATTAATATCTAGTAATTAATTCTGGCTTGAAACTATATCACTGCTGTGTAATTAAGGACATTAATATAGATAAGTAAATTATAGGAAAAATGTGTTTGGTTATAATCCTATGGGGTAGTATTAGTAAAGACAGAGTGGCCCGCAAGGCATGTTACATCTAAAGATCCACGCTCTCCTATAAAAGGCTCACGTTACCTTGTTATTGCCAGAGGCCCCTTGTCCCATCGTATGGGACTAAATCATAAATAACATTAATTCTTTTTTTCCCCGGCAACTGCTGGGTGGTGGCAGCGATACCAAATACTTTAATTATTAATGAGGCCTCTTAATATACTGGCAGTAACAGAGAATTCCTTATTGTATCAAAATTCTAATGTCACACTGGCGGCTTAAGCGGTGTGGCATAGCTGAGGTAATAATTTATGACGTAGGAAGAAAAATCCTGCGTTACACTGGTGTTCACATCGGTGGGATTATCTCAAATTTCAAGAGGGCTAAATTTTGCGCCCTTACATAAGTGAGGCACAAAATTATATAAACCAGCCGGATCCAAAAATAAATCGCTAAGGAAGAGATAGGGTGCCTCCTTGCTGATCGAAATGCGGACTTTTGATTTCCCGGATGCTCCCGACTGAAGAAAATCGTCTATTATCAACCTAAACAAAATTCTAGGATGAAGGAAGAGCAGAGACAATGTTCCTCGAGAGTGTTTCTGAAATCTTTGACTGATCAGGATTTCTTTTATAGGAACAAAAACCTCCTTTTTGTTTTTGAATCACTCTACGTCTGGAATCTCTCTCAGCTGAACAAAATCTCCCAGTGCTAGTATATGAAGCCTCTGACAGCTAAAATCTCCCTCAGCTGAATAAAATCTCCCAGGAACTAGTTTTTGAAGCCTTTGACAGCTAAAATCTCTCACTTTTTTTTTTTTTAATGCAAGGAAGAAGGAACCAAAGGCCACAGGCCTGCATACTGTTCCTTCCAAGAAAAAGCAAAAATAATACAAAAGAGGGCCAAATTCAAGATCCGTTCATTTCAAGATGCCTGGACACACTGCGTTTCAAAGACTGGAGATCACAGAAAGTAGGAAATACAGACAGAGGAAGACAGTTCCAGAGTTGACCAGTTGCATAAATGAAGGACTGGGAGTAACGGTTAACTCTTGCATTAGAGAGTTGGACAGAAAAGGGATGAGAGTTTGTTGCTAGACGGGTACTACGTGCTCGTCATAGAGGTGGAGGGATGCAAGCAGACAGTTCAGAGGAACAGTGACCGTTGAAGTAGCGATAGAAGAGAGATAAAGATGCAACAGTGAGGCGAAGAGACAAAGGTTGAAGGGAATCAGTAAGAGGAGGAGAGTTAATGAGACGAAAAGCCTTTGACTCCACCCTATTGAGAAGAGCTGCATGTGGGGAGCCTCCCCACTTATGAGAGTTGTACTCCTACTCCCAGGAACTAGTTTCTGAAGCCTCTGACAGCTAAAATCTCCCTCAGCTGAACAAAATCTCCCAGGAACTTTTTTTTTTTTTCTAATGTATCCGACTCTGGGCATAGGCTTCAGAACCTGCTATCAAGGCTCAGCAGTCCTCCTACATATCATACGCCTCTACATGTCACCACTTCGGCACTAACACCCACCGTCCATATTGAATACAGGCTAAGGCTGTCTCATACAGGACTGGTGTATTGGTATTAGAAGTCTCTGACAGCTAAAATCTCCCTCAGCTGAACAAAATCTCCCAGGTACTAGTATTTGAAGCTCTGACAGCTAAAATCTCTCTCACCTGAACAAAATCTCCCAGGAACTAGTATTTGAAGCCTCTGACAGGTAAAATCACTCTGAACAAAATCTTATGGGATTAATTTCTGAAGCACTGACAGTATCTCTCTTGGCTGAATAAAAAGGTCTAGTGATAGTTTAAGAATTACTGGAGAACGAGAATTACCCTCCCATGTCCACCTCTTTCTCCCCTCCCCCCACCTTAATTCTCACCTCCTTGGCAGGTCATTATTCCTCAACTGATAAGCTCATAATGACCCGTCCTCGGGCGCGGGCCCAAGCCCAGGCCATTCAAGCACGGCTCAAACAGTTGTATTTCAAAATTAATATTTTTTAATAGAAAAATTATAGTACTTTCAGATGTTATTATAGTATACAGTGCACAGCACTGGAATTATAGTACAAATATGATAATTACCATACTACTGGAGCGGAAGGACAGGGAAACAAAGGCTGTGATGTTGCCAGTTTTACTTTTATTTGCATTTTCTCAAGATGGTTAATTACTAATACTTTAATATAGATATACAACAGCACATGCAATTCCTTACAAAAATCATTAACCCGTCACGTTCCAACTGATTTCCCACCTCCAATACCGAGCGATTTCGGGAATTTATTTTCTTGGTTCAAACCTCCACTTTTAGTGGTAGGTGGTGGTGACCATCATCCACTCACTTGATGTAGTGCTGCCTACTTCTTCCTTAGCCTTTATCATTCTTTTTCTGTGCCTGCCCTCCTCTCTTCCTATTTTTCCTATCTTTCCTGTCACTTCTTATTGCTTTTCTTTCTTTTACAGGTGGCTTTACATTGAGTGACAAGCCAAATGGTTTCCTGTAAGCCAAGAAACCATTTACAACGCTGGGTGGTAACCATATAACCAAACTATACGTGCTCCCTACGTGTCAACAAGTGGGTTGGTGGAGGGTTAGTGCCCCTCCCTGTAAAACAAATAACTCAAAGTCAAATGGCCACCCCTTAAGGAATTATGGCGTCTGGCAATAGATAGATAGATAGATAGAAACCTCCGCTTTTGGTGAGGAACATTGAAAATTCATAGAGAAATCGCCCTCCTGTGCAAAGAAAACGAAATATGGAAGGGTTAACTAATTCAAGCCACTTTAAATTACGTATTTATTTATTTATTTGGTATGAATTTATGTGTAGTACACGACTATATTGGTTTTCACACAATAATATAGGCAATATAAGAACTGCTCACTCACCAAACACATCCACATATAGCACCTTCCTTTACGACATTACCACCTCATCACTTCTGCTTGTTTCTTCCTCTAGCTTCTTTATTTCTTTGTCCTCCACCTCAGGAATCACTTTCACCATGAATTTTGTCGTTGGTGAGACCGTGGCGCGACATGTCTTTACTTGGCAGTTCACTGCTAGCAGGTGAATTGCTAAGTGTGGGGAGGGAGAGGGGAGGGGGATCAGGTGGGGCCAGGCAGTATCCCTGCTTGACAGTAGGTAGAGGATGGTCTCCCACATATGCCTACCAAAAATAACCTGTGAAACTTGAAAAATGTGCAAATGACTGACCTTGCAATTACATAACGTACGGGTACGTCGATGGGTGTCACCGTGACAAAACACTGCAACGTACCCATACGTCGATGGGATGCCTCAGGTTAAAACATATTATTTAAAACAAATATCCACAGCCTAATAAATTATTAGGCTGTGGATATTTGATTTAAATAATATGTTTTAATGATTTTTGTAAGGAACTGCATATGCTAGTCTTAATAAATAATGTATTTTTAATTCATTAATAATAATAATAGTTTAAAAAATATTAAAATACATATCTGCTGAAGCATTTTAAGAAAAGCTCGTACCCTCCCCCCAACAATCCAAAACCTTCGCGACCCTCCCGAGCCTCCCCCATCCAGCCATGCGGGCAGCTCCCAAGACCATGTGTCCTGTGGACTGCGCAGTGCACAATTCACAAGACAGGAGCGCAAGGCATGTGCGCAAGTGCAAATTTAGTTGAGCATGTGCAACTAAATATGCGCTTGTGCACCTGCCTTTTTATGTGCAAGAGTGCAATACTGCACAAGGTCTCATGCGGTGTGCAATGTGCAAACGATATTCACCGGAGTGAAATTGAGCATTGCGCAAGTTATTGCACACCTGCCCAGCACTGAAAGCTAGCATCAATAAACAATACAAAAGGTCCAAATAAGATATATAATTTAAAAGCCAGCATCAATAAAAAATAAAAAGGTCCAAATAAAATATAAAAGATAGTATCAAAAAAATTAGCAAGGTCCAAATAAAATATAAAAGCTAGCAGCCATAAAAAATAAAAAGAACCAAATAAAATATAAAAGCTAACAACCATAAAATATAAAAAGGTCCAAATAAAATATAAAAGCTAGCAGCCATAAAATATAAAGAGGTCCAAATACAATACAAAAGTTAGCAGTCATATAAAATAAAAAGGTCCAAATACAAAAGCTAGCAGCCATAAAAATAAAAAATTAAAAGGTCCAAATAAAATATAAAAGCTAGCACACGGTAAGCAAAAAGAAGGTCCAAATACAATACAAAAGTTAGCAGCCATAAAAATAAAAAATAAAAAGGTCCAAATAAAATATAAAAGCTAGCACACGGTAAGCAAAAACAAAATCAGTTAAAAGTACTGTATAAAAAAGGTATAGTATACATTAAAAAGAAATCCAAAAGGGCAATATTAAAGTTTTTAAAAATATCAGTTAAAAATTACAATACTGTGTAATTATATAATGTTAAAAATATGAAGAAATTCAGGATTCCATTTAACACTAGCTAAGGAGTATAATGCCCTAATATCCAAAATAACTACATGGCCCCGCGTCTCTCCTCATGTCTCTGGACCCAAGTCAAGCTGGAGACTATCACATCCAGGTCCTCACTATTTATATCTACTGAAGGGCTTTTTTTTAATATAGTATGAACATGTTGCATAAACAATCCCTTCTTAAAGTATGGAATACTCAACCTGAGTACTGGATTGGTAGAACTCTTTATCTTTTTATAATACCTTGCCTGAGTTTGAGCAGTTAGGTGTTTGAGAAAAAAACTGATTGAAGTTGGAAGCAGTTATATGACTGCTGGCATACACAGGTACCCCACATATTTTCTTTAAAACATTATTATATGCAATATTAATATAAAAACTAAAAAGGAATGGAGAAAGAACACCACCCTGCCTAACACCATTCTCAGTAAAACTGTATGAACTCATGCAGTTCTGCAATTTAATATTTGCTTCCTGGGTTCTTAAATAATGTAAAATGATATGAACTACATCAGGAGGAAGACCTGAATATAAAAGCTTGTTCCCTAATACAAAATTATTAATTCTATCAAAAGCTTTACTCAGGTTCACAAATGTGGCAAAACCTGCTTGTTTCATCTTTCAATAAAAAACATGCATCTGTAGTAGTGCAACCACTTTTAAAGCCAAACTGTCTGCAGTCAGTACTGAGCTTTTCCTTCAGTATATCCAAAATATGAGTCAAATATTTTTAGCAGACATGAGGACTGCATTGGAGACATCACTGTCATGGAGACATCACAAATTCCATGTTTCAGTCTCACATTTAGATCAAAGAACTCACTCAGCTCACCATCCACTCCCACCGTAGCCCTAGCTCCCCCGTACATACTCTTCACAGGCTCAACAATTTCCCATCCACTCCATATATTCGCAATATCTTCCACATACCTTACCTGTCTATTATACAGTACAAATACAACTACAAACACAGCTTTATGTGTAATGATCAAGGAACTCCAATAATACTACCCAAACTTAAAACACTATTATATTGGTAGGTGCCTAATAATTCTCAGATATTTAATACAGTATTTACCTGTAAGTCTGCACTCAGTTTCCTGTACCCCTGGGGCACCAGAAACTGCTTCATCTCCCCCTGCAATACTCAGGAGGAGCTCCTCTGTTGGGGTATAGAACCCTTTGGGCACCGAACTTGGACCCCCACCTAAAAAAATAAATAAATAAATAAATAAATAAATAATAATCTATCTATCTATCTATTGCCAGACGCCTCAATCCCGGACGGGGTGGCCACAAACAAATCGCCTCCATGTCACTCTGTCCCCTGCCATTTCACTACCACGCTCCCAACTCACACCCCCCTCTCTCATATACCTCTCCACTCCATCCCTCCATCTCATCCTCGGCCTCCCCCTCCCTCTCGCCCCCTCCACCTCACTCACATACACTCTCCTCGTCAATCTTTCACTCTCCATCCTCTCCACATGCCCAAACCACCTTAACGTGTTTCTCCTAACGCTTCCCATCACGTCCTCAAGCACACCACAACGCTCCTTCACTTCCTCATTTGTTAGTCTGTCTCTCCATGTGACTCCACATGCTCCTCTCAAATAACTCATTTCCACTGCTCTCACTCTTGACTTCTGTCCTTCCAACAGGGTCCAAACTTCACTTCCATATGTCAGAGTTGGTATCACAATACTGTCATGTAACAACTTTTTCACTTCCATGCTCACCTCCCTGTTTCTTATCACTGCTTTCAATGAACCAGCAACCTTCCTTCCCTGCTGTACCCTTTCGAGCACTTCACCCTCCAGACTACCATCCTTACTCATCACACTGCCCAAGTACTTAAATTCACTCACATTCTCCATTTCCTTCCCATCCAATCTCACTGTACACTCACTGGCTTCACTTCTCTCGAAGACCATCACTTTACTCTTCCCCACATTCACCTTTAGATTCCGTTTCTTACACACTCTCCCAAACTCATCTACCAAGCCTTGCAGCTCCCCTTCGTCTTCACTCAACAACACAGTATCATCTGCAAACAACAATACAGGTAGTTTCCAAACACTGCCCTCTCTCACTAGGGCCGCTCCAACATCCACTGCCCGACCTTGTATCTCTTTTATAACCCCATCTATATACAGATTGAACAACCATGGAGACATGACACATCCTTGTTTCAATCCAACCTTCAAATGGAAAGATTGACTCAGTTTGCCATCCACACGCACTGTAGCCTTAGCACCCTCATACATACTCTTCACTGCCTTCAACAACTTCCCATCCACTCCATATATTCTTAATACCTTCCACAAACCTTGTCTGTCCACCCTGTCATATGCTTTCTCCAGATCCATGAAGGCTGCATACAACTTCTTGCCCTTCTCTAGAAACTTTTCCACTACGGATCTAAGAATGAATATCTGGTCTACACAACCTCTTCCCTTCCTGAAACCTCCTTGTTCTTCTCCAACTAATTCCTCAGTAATTTCCCTAACTCTGTCAATAAGTATCCTACCATATATTTTTCCTATTACACTGAGAAGGCAAATGCCCCTATGATTACCACACACTGCTTTTTCCCCTTTTCCTTTGTACAGAGGAATAATTATACCTGACTTCCAATCCTCCGGGACTCTACCCTCCTCCCAAGCCAATCTGCACACCTTCCACATCCATTCTATTACTATCTCTCCCCCATGCTTCAGCATTTCACCACACACTCCATCAATTCCTGGGGCTTTCCCCATTTTAACTTTCTTCATTGCTTCCACCACTTCCATCCTGGTGATTTCTTCCTCTCTTCTCACAACCCTCCTTCTCCCTGCCATTCCCCAGCCACTTATACTTGCATTACTTTCATTCTCTATGTTCAACAGTTCATTAAAGTGTTCTCTCCATCTGTTTACTTTTTCTCCCTTCTCCACTAATAATCTACCATTTTTATCTTTCACACCCCCACTGCCTTCGTTGGCACCCTGTCTAGCTCTCTTTACCTCCTTCCAGAACATTTTCTTACATTCCCTCCACTTTGCACTCAAATTCCTTCCAAATTCCTCATCCACTCTCTTCTTACTCTCTCTTACTAATCTTTTCACCTCTCCCCTCCTCACTACATATAACTCTCTCGTCCGCCTCTCAGCTTCTTCGTTGCCCCTGTTTCTCATCCACTCATTATATGCTTTCTTCTTTTGTGCCACAGCCTCTCTCACCTCTTCGGTCCACCATGCTGTTCCCTGAACCCCCTTTCGTCTCCTCTTCACCCCACACACCACCTCACATGCTGCACAGATTTCTTCTGTCAATACCTTGCACACACCCTCCACGTCCCCCATCTGCTCCAATCTATATTTACCCAATCGTTCCTCCACTTCCCTTCTATATTCGGCCTTTATTCCATCCTCTTGTAACTTTTCTACCCTCCTTGTAACAAATACTTCCTCCTGTCTTTCCCTTCTTCTCTTCCTCCATCTTGTTTGGATTCTGATTCTGGCCACCACCAAGTGGTGGTCAGAAAGTCCACTCCCCCAACCTCTATATACTCTTGCATCCATTATACATCTTCTCATCCTTTCATCCACACACACATAGTCAATCATTGCCTTCCGTTCATTCATTCCCCCGTCCTCTCTTCTCACCACTCGCCATGTATACCTATGGATCATTTTGTGCCTGAAGAGGGTATTGGCTATCACCAACCCCCTCCCAGCACAAATGTCCACTAAAGCACTGCCATTCTCATCCATCTCTGCAGGCACACCCCACTCACCAACCACTCCATCCACCTTCTCATTCCCTACTTTTCCATTCATATCTCCAATCAGGAACACTCTCTCATTCCTTTCAAACTTTTCCAAGCAGGCTTCCACATTTGTCCAAAACTCTTCTCTCACTCTACTTACACGATCTTGCGTTGGCGCATACACGCACACAATTGCCCACATTTGTAGTCCAACTTTCACTCTTACCCACACAGTATATATGAGATTGTGCAGCCAGTTGCCTGCTCACACAAGCTGACCCTGTGACTGGTATTTGGGTTAGAGAAATATTGGTGATATAAAATTACCGCCTAAGGTAAACTACATACCATGAATATGTTTGAATGGGGCATTTAAAAGTTCTACAAGTGCCACTGACTTGGCATATTACTGTACCACTGCAGTCATCATGAAATTAATTCTTTGGGTAATGCTATGCGTGGGAATAAAATGGAAATATGAGGCATTTTTAAGTCAAACAATTTGGTAGGACTAACTATGATGGAAAAGAAAACTATAATGGTTATCAACACTGGCAGCAGGTTCAAGAAACTTTTCACTTTCCTCCAGTAACATTTATTTTAGGAATAACAGGTTCCAGTATTGTGATGAATTTTTTCAGGTCGCTCTCAAGATGGCTTTGATGGGTGCCAGGCATAATTATGTTGGGTACTGATTGGTTAGATTATTAATTTAGTGCAAAAAAATCTCAAAAGACCAAATATCTGGAAGGTGAAAAATGTTAAACATGCTCTAAACATACTTTACATGGAGGTAAAATATTTTTAACATGTTCTAACCAATACTTACATTGGTAACTCATAAAAAAACAAGATATTGTTGAGGTGGGGCCATGACTGCTAAAACCTGCAACTTGTGATTTGCAATAATTTCATGGTTTGATTTATTCAAAACACATTAGCAACCACGGAGAGAATTATAATGCCTTCCTTAATCAGGCGTTAGGGTACACTTAAATGTTACCGAGAAGGGTGCATTTTTTTTTCCTTAAGATTATCAACTCTGGTAGATGATACTGCTGTATTGTAAAATGCTTAATGTGAAGATTTGGCTATTGCTGATATTTTACAAAGTTCCTCCAAATTTACATAAAAACTAGGCTATCGTTATATTCGTATTATGCTTTATTTTCCATAAGTAGCATAACTTTAGCATAGGTCAGCAATGGCCAGGCCATGCATACATAATTTTTTAAATAGCTATACAGTATCAGCATGGTTCTCTATGATTACCAACAAAGGCCTTGGTTTGGATATTTAAATATTTGTAGCCTCAAGCCTATACATGTTTTCCCAGATCTTCAGTAAGTCATTTACTATTCATACTTCTCTTCATGATTACTATGATGTACTCAAATTACAGAAACAGATGTGAATGTAGGAGACACTCACCCATGCTTAGCAGGAGAAATACTTCCTTTATTGCTATCACCTATTTTTTTTTCTTCCATTTGATAGTTTTTAACCTATATGAGGCTGTGCTGTATTAACTGAAGTAACTGGTACTCAAAATTCTTGTCACTGGGAGAACTCTCCATTGGAAAACAGAAAAACAATGATTACAGAATAATAATGATTACTATGAT
Organism: Birgus latro; assembly: GCA_018397915.1. Taxonomy (NCBI): domain Eukaryota; kingdom Metazoa; phylum Arthropoda; class Malacostraca; order Decapoda; family Coenobitidae; genus Birgus; species Birgus latro. Next base: position 14,170 of record JAGKTI010004416.1, read on the forward strand.
GTACTCAAATTATAGAAATAAATGTGAATGTAGGAGACCCATGCTTAACAGGGGAAATATATTCCTTTATTGCCGTTTCTTTTTTTTGTCTTCCATTTGATAGTTTTTAACATATATGAGGCTGTGCTGTATTAACTGAAGTAACTGGTAATCAAAATTCTTGTCACTGAGAGAACTCTCCACTGTATAACTGAAAAATAATGAATTCCGTTTGGGGTTGAGACGATAATAGAACCAAAAACACATACAGGTACACACTATAGCACAAATCCACTGGGTATAATAAGATTGCCCGCTAAAGAAACGGCAGTAAAGGAAATAAATACCCTTGGTAGCTCCTTTAAGTGACTACCAGAGAGTTCATGAAAATAATTTCACTTACCGGTACCCGAAGCATCAACCTTCCAATCCTCTCTTTGTTTTTTTACTCTGCTTTTGAGGTCTGTGAATTTCTTTTTCACCTCGCACACTGTGTGGTTGTGCTTCGACACGCTGTTTACCTCTTGGCAAATCTCTACCCAAGCATTTTTGTTTGCTTGGCTGGTTACTGTGCTCTCCAGCTTTTTCATAATAAGTTCTCTTTGGCGTACCTCAGCATGAATCAGTGCCCTTATTTCCTCTTCCGAGATGTTCGCTGCCCTTCTGCTATACATACTTGGTGGTACTCCATTGCAGGATCCACTTATACCAGGTCAGTCAGCCAGGTGACGAAAATAAGCCCGTCTTGCGCAGGCTAGCTTAGTGACGTCAGAATCGCCTCTCCTCTCAGAGAAGGGAGTCACAGGTTCCCAACGCTTTTACTTCTCTTTGATCAACTGTTGTTACTGTCACTTCTTAATTTATTTTTTCTTATATAAAACATAAGGCTGATTAAATGACAAGTTACTGATAAACTTATAAAATTAACAGTTTATTTCTATAAACTGAATACAAGGAAATGCAGTAAGAGAGTGAGACAGAGTTACAATAAACAGTTAAGCTGAAACTAACAATGTTCATTACTCGTGACTCATATGACAAAGTAATTTACGTACAAAAAAAAAAGAGTACACTAAAATATAATCCCAATAAACAATAAGTAACCTAAGAATAAAAATATTTGGTATATTAATAATGTGAGCTTGCACTGGTTAAACAGAGCACAGTAGTAATGCAGTGGCTGGCTCTGTCACAAGATTCTTTATGACATTATTTTCCTCTTTTTTCTTAACAGGCTTCTACAGGCATCCTTTTGTTTGTTGAAGGTAATAATTCTATTTAAATGTCTCATCCTAAAGAATACTGATATTCTTGCAAAAAATTCAACCACGCCTGATGGTAAACATATTTCAGTTTTTTCTAACTCTGAGGAGAGAGTCTTAACACATCTGGGACCTTCCCTCAGACCTTCACCTTGAGTAGATTTGAATATTTCTCTCATTCTATGTAACTGAGAAGAAAACTCTTCTGATGGCATATACAGTTGTCCTCTGCTAACCATTTCTGTCCATGATTTACCTTTTCCGCAGTCCTCTGCCCTATATCCTAAATGGGGATACTTATTGGAGAATTTCCTTACAGTATAGCCACCTATATATGACAAGGACTCATCTTCTATAACACTGCCAGTGGATATTGCATTTACCTTTCCAGGTGAGAGATTTTCATTATCTACGCTGATTTCTTCAGATATGTCATCATTTTCCTTATCAATATCTAACTCCAAATTCTTGAATACTAAACTCGTTAGGCAAATTTCCAGAGCCAGTTCACAGTCACTTGAATCAACAGGTTTGCAGGTTTCACCTGGCACAGTCTTATCAAACAAACATTTATCAGTCTCATCTCCTAGACTTATATTATTTGTTTCACTGACCAGCTCAACATCCTTTCCCAACACACACTTTCTCAGTCTATATTTAAAGTTGACTGCATCCGGGTGATCCTGAGGTCCACTCATCTGTCTTATGCACCCAAAGAAATGTTCTAAGCAATCCTGATTCAGTCTTCTGGTCATTATGAAGTCAAGATTACAGCTACTTCTCAACATATGAAACAGTCCTTTAAGTGAAAAGCTTGATAAAATTATGCCTCTCTGAAAATTGTACAGTGACTTTGAGTTACCTACTCTCATAGTTTCCATAACATCAATCATTTTATCTAAAATGTATCCAAATTCATTCCATATGCACAACGCTCTTTTTTGTCACTGTACATAGATGAGTTCATGACATCAAACCATTCATCTACCAGTGAAATAAATTCGGCAGTTGGTTTCCAGTTCTTGTTTTCTAAAAAACTCTTGTCACCTAAATACTGTAGAGAATTTGAACAGGTCTTTGACAACAACTGTGCAGCATACTTAACTCTGCCGTTGCTGTCCATTTACGTTAAGATGAATATCACCTAATTTATATGCCAAGCCATACTCAGTTTTAGTCTTTGTGAGCATTTCGCGTATGCATGCATCAGTAACAAAGTCTCCATTGTCCAAAACAAAACCAGAATAAATAAAATTGTTTCGGACGAGCTTTATCAGGTGAGGCACATCAGCAAAAAGAAATATTTCCCTTTCAGCACATGGATTTTTGAAGGATACCCTCTTTTTTATAGGATCAATACCAAATTCCTTCCATACCCGCATATTACAAGGTCCCAGATCATGCACTACTGCTACAACAGAGTGGTAATATATTGGTGATTTTTCCTGTGTAAAGTACAGGTTTCTTATTTCAACAGCGTATCCTGCTGACTCTACACTCATTATTATTTCTAACAAAATCTTATGCATGTTTGATTCATCAAATGCAAAATATATTGGCTGCTTCCATTTACTAGCTAAACCTCTCAGCATTACAACTTGTACATTTTTGTGCGGCTTATAGAGTGTGCCAGTAGCTTTATCGTAGCTCCACTGTTTAGCAAGGTTCATTTCATCAAATAATATGACAGTAAGCGTTTCTACTGGGCTTAAAGTATCTGACTTTGATTTCATAAGTGACAGGACAGGAGATAAAAAGCCGGGCTCACAAACAAAGTTCTTAGCTCGGTCTTTTAATGTGCTAACAGATGGCAAGGGGAAGCCTTTAACATCTCACATATACTTATAACATTTTCGGCTCAAACTCCTTAATGTCATTGCATGTTCCCAGTTTTACACTGTTTCTCCACCAGTATCCAATCACCCTCCAAAACAGAAAAACACGACCGCACTTAACACTTGTATACAGGAATCTGAGCTGCGGCAGTACTGACTGGGAGAGGCGAAGCTGACGTCACTACATCTCACTGCCCCGCTAATCACCTGCGCGATCTGAGCAGGCTGGCTGACCTGGTATAGGTGGGTCCTGCTCCATTGGACCATTGCTGCAATACCCTCATTGACTGGCGAGAACCGATGCGGGAACATCATATACAATTTTGCTACCAAACTATGACATCATATATTGGTGTACTGTGATTGGTAACTCAGGTTTAAATCGAGAAACCATCCGCTCCATGACTGGCCAACACTTGCACAGGCGCAGACAACAGTATGCGGTGTAGGTCTTCAGACTCGTACAACACTCTCCAGAATACCACTTACCAAAACCTAGTATGCGCATCGCAAAAGTTCTCGCAGATTTTCTCGTAACCTAGACACCTTTCAGAATCCGCTACCAGATCCTTAATGTTGCTTGGCTCCAGTGTGCGATAATATACCAGTTTATTATCGTGTGACCTCTGATCTTAGCGTAGATTATTTGGTCACTCAAGTACTTGAGAAACATTTGTGGCTACATTAGGTCCACACGTGTACTCAAACATGCATTGACAACACAGCTGGCAACATGTTTGGATACATGTATGCAGCAGTCTTTGAATAGATGTATGCAAACATGTTACAGTGCAGCTTCAAACCTGCTGGCAACAGAGCTGATGGGGTAAGTGTGTCCATACGAGGCAGCTGAGACTTCATCATAATGTTGCCAACATGGGCCGGACGCTGCTGTTCCCAGCATGTTTGCAACTTCTTCGTTATTGTGTTGCTTACATGTTGCCAGCACTTGTTCTAGCACACGTGGATGCGCCCTTACACACACACACACACACACAGAAAACAAAATAAATTACAACAGCACCATGAGGACAGTGATTAAGTGATAACATGTAGAGATTTGCTCTGCAATGCACCGTCCATCGGTCCTTCCATTATGTAGTCCAGTACGATGATATGCTAAAAACAACAAAAACAAATACTGTACTGTATTTGGCAACAGGCGTTGCTTTTATTACGAAAACAGGATTAATAAGTAAAACAAACTATACTTCATACTCAGTTCATTCTATGCTTAATTTAATGCCGCCATTCTCACCACAACAAACAAGCTCACCTCAGTTACCACCTTCTCACAACACGGAAAATTCTTCAATACAACCTACGAGTAACTCAGTTTTGGCATTCCATAGGCTTTACGACCAGGAGAGACACCAACCATTACCACCAGTAACAAAACAACCTGGTCCTGCTACACAGGTGACATGCAGAGGTGTATGGTATGTAAGAGGACTACTGGGCCTTGGGAGCAGGCTGTGAAGCCTATGCCCAGAGTCGAACACATAAAAAATAAATAAATAAATTGAAATACAGGAGTTAGGGGTTGGAGCTGCCAACCACACGGCAACCGGGGCAGATGACACCAGCTCCCCCAACCCCCCCCAGATCACCGGGGGATTACCGCCAGCGCAGCGCGGCTGGGAGCAGGAACGGCCTACCTGTTTAACTTCCCGGCGCCCCTCTTGTGCCCAGGTGAGGGCCCGGAAAGGTAGCAGTCGCCGGCATCTTGTCTCCGGGCAGAGCCCAGCTCTGCAGGTAAGGGGTGGAGTTTACAACTCCACACAATGCCGCGGTACTGGCCATAGTCGTACCGGGTACGGGGCAGAACCGGCCATTGTCCGTTCCCCAGTTGTTTCCCCGCCACAGGGCCGCGACACGGATGCGTGACGGTCAGGCAGGACTGGCCAGCAGTCATCCGTCTCCTGTCGGCATTCCCCCCAGAGCGGCACCGCAGTACCGGCCACGAGCCGTACTGGGCATGAGGCAGGATCGGCCATAGTCCGTCCCTCGGCTGCTAGTGACCTTAGCTCATTGGCACAGGCCATAGCCGTCCCAGAGCTCACCTCCTGTGCCCTCTCGACGTCGGCCACAAGTCGCGTCGGGCCAGAGGTAGGGCAGGCCACAAGCCACCAGGAAGCTATCCTCCCGGACACTCAGGCTTCGGCCACAAGTCGCGCCAGGCCCAACACAGTGCAGGCCACAAGCCACCAGGAAACCATCTCTCCCTGTGCCCTCTCGGCGTCGGCCACAAGTCGCGCTAGGCCCAACACAGTGCAGGCTACAAGCCACCAGGAAACCATCTCTCCCTGTGCCCTCTCGGCGTCAGCCACAAGTCATGCCAAGCCTAACACAGTGCAGGCCACAAGCCGCCAGGAAACCATGCCCAATTAAGTGCAGGCCACAAGCCACCAGGAAGCTACCCTCCCGGTCACTCAGGCGTCAGCCACAAGTCACACCAGGCCTAATAAAGAGCAGGCAACAAGCCGCCAGGAAACTGTCCTCCCCTGTACCCATCAGGCGTTGGCCACGAGTCACGTCGGGTCAGGAGCAAAGCCGGCCACAGTCCGTTTCTCCCCTACAGGAGCACCGGCAGTTGGAGAGGACCCTACACCGGAGGCGTGGCAAGGTCTTACCCAAGACCTTGGTTCCCTACGACTTCACCAGGGTGACCAGCTGCCGGACCAGAGCCCCCGCAGACCTCGCAGCCGACGACGGGCCCCGTCCACTACTCCCCCGGCCCGAGCTTCCCGTGAGGTGACCCTGACGGTGACGCCGCCCTCGAGCAGTTGCCGCAGCCCAGCCGCCCCGGGTTCCAGTCCCCTGGGTCCCCTGTTGCCCCAGGAGTTGCCCCGAACACCAGGACACGACCTACCGGTAGGCGAGGTCTCCTGACGGCGCTCCCAGACCCGACGTCAGGCCCGGCTCCTGGCCCTCTTCGGGTCGAGCCCTTAGCCCCACAGCCACGTGTGGGACCCTGCCCAGGAACGCGCCACTCTGCCCCTGTTTCCCTCCTGACGGAGGAATCAACCTGGGCCCACCAGTGTTAACCAAGTGAGTGGACTATCTATATATATGTGTGTGTACCCTTAGACTCAGTTATAGAGTGCATCGACCGATATCTCACGAGTGATCCCCTACATTGTATCCTCAAAGTGAAGTGACCAGGAACCCCGAATAAGATTGGACGTGCCGATAGATAGAACATGGCCTGACCTATATCTGAAAGGTAGAGTCCCGCTGCCCCGGACAGTCTTTGCGATAATCAGGAAATACCCCTTTGTGTCGTTGTGCCTTGCATTGGTGTTTACGCTCTCCCTCCCCAGTGTTCAGTTAAACTTTCACTCAGCCCTTTGTCTCGACGTGCTTAACCCGGGCATATCAAAATACCACAGTCCCCCCTGCTAATGATCTTTACGGGCCACCCTACCTGAGATGGACTTCCAGCCACCAGGTACCTGGAATACAGGTGTAACGTAACTTATATATATATATGTAGTGCCGTCCAGTGCTATACGGGTTTTAGAGATTGTAGTAAAATCATTCCTGTGTCCGGAGATATAAATATGTTGTATGTACCACGAGTGTCGGGTTGATAATTCCATACCTGAACAAGGTATAGTGACAGACAGCAATTGTGTACAGTGTTCACTTACCCCCGGCCAACCCACTGTAATATCTGTGATGTACTATTGTTCTGTGTTAGAGATCTAGAATACATGTGTAATATTTACTGCCTTGTTTTTGTGTCCAGTCCTACTCTTAGGAGTTACCTCCCGGTCTAGAATAGGGACCCGCTTTTAGCCTGCGTATTTGAGGGCGAGAAACCGTCCCACAAATACGTAGCACAACATAAATAAACTACCGGCAGGTGCGAGATAACTATACTCCAGCCTCCAGTAACCAGTCCTCCATACATCACTCAATCATATACATTGGATATCGACAAAGAAAGACTTGAATCAGACGCCTAAGCACCGAGAGAACAGCAATCATGAGGTGATACCAAGTATTGCCACACCCTACCACCATTGCATCCATCATGGTGTGAACTAGGTTGGTGGCAGGGGAGGGTTTTAATGGTGCCCTTTTCCTCTCCTTCATTTCCGTCCCTCCTCTCGGTAGCGTGGTCAGAGGTTCTTGTTGGGAAGTCGATGATGGGTTATTTAATACAAC
>JAGKTI010004416.1:30542-50084 GCA_018397915.1 Birgus latro
TGGACTACTGGAGTGCCGGTGGGAGACACCCAATGGCCTCAGCAAGCATTGGTAACTGGTGGTTCCAAAGAAAATGAGGTCTGGGATCTTGGATGATTCTCATAACCAGATCACTAATGGAGACCTGAGAGTGAAGAAAACTTTAAGTCGGCTCGACAGAGGTTCTACTGTACTGGTATGCGTCAGGACGTTAAAGAGTGGTGTCGGGCCCATGATGTATGTTGTGCCAAGAAAGGACCTAAGAAACGTGGTTGCGCCTCTGTCCACCTGTACCAAGTGGTTGCGCCAATGGACAGAGTCACAGTGGACATTGCTGGACCTTTGTCACTCACAGAAAGAGGAAATCGGTAGCCTATATATGTGTTGCCATGGAATACTTCACAAAGTGGCCAGAAGCCTATGCCATCCTCGATCAAGAGGCTGCAACCGATGCTCAGGTATTGGCTGACCAGTTTTTCTGTCGTTTTGGGATGCCACAAGAACTACATTCAGATCAGGGAAGAAACTTCGAGTCTGTTGTGTTCCGTGAGTGCTACAAGTTACTGGGGATCAAAAAGACCAGGATGACCATACAAAGGCCACAGTCAGATGGGGTGATGGAGAAATTCAACTGGACCCTGGGTCAAGAACTAGCCAAGTACTGTGTAGATGGACAAACAGAATGAGACCAGATATTACCTGGGTTGTTGATGGCATACCGGTCTGCAGCCCATGAGTCTACTGGCTACACCCCTGCAAAACTGATGTTGGGCCACAAGTTCCGCTTACCTCTTGACTTGTTAAAGGGAAGTCCACCTGGTGAAGAGATACCTACAGACACCTCCAGCCATGCAAAGCATCTTCAGGAAAGGCTGGCTGAGGTACAGCATAAGACAGATCTCTGTACCCGCTTTTGTCCGATGTATAAGTGCAACTGATGAAACATAATGGAAGCCTGTACACATGTAGGATTATATACAACGATGCATTATGTGAAATGGATAGCAGTTACCCTGAACCACTGCTGGCAACTTTCCTCAAACACCATTACCAACTGCTCCGATCATGTCAGGATGCGAGTACCATAACATTCGTCCTTCACGACATGTTTTCACCAAATTTCAGGAACAGACTTTTGTCTTATACTGTACATCATCAAGTGCGAGGAGCCCTTAAGTTTTAAGGAGAAGTGATGAAGTGTAAGGTGAGGTGAGTAAAATGCACACCAACAACGACACCTACAAGCAACATAAAGGGGAGAAAATGCTCACCTTGCAGGTAACTGGGGCTTCCGGGCCAGAAAAATTTGAAAAATTTTGCCTTGACAAATTCGGAGTGTTGGGATTTTTGGATTATTGGTGGTCAGGTTGGAGGACTTATACTGTACCTGTATTTCAGTAAGAACAGGATAACGGAAGTGGCTCCAAAGTTCTTCGATCACCAGACGGACCTTGATGAGCTCCACCTCGCCTACAACGACATCATGCAGCTCACAGCAGACATGTTCTTTGGCCTTTCCAAACTCACTGTAAGTCCCCCCCTCCCCCCCATCATCCGGACCTCCTTTCCCACCCTAGGGTGGTGAGGTGTAGCACCATCCAGACATCCCAAGTTTACCCAGTGTGGGCCATGCATCCATTCACTCATCATTCAAGCCCCCAGAATCCTGGCTCTTAGCTGTATTTATTTGTTATTGGATGGGAATGAGAGGGAATGAATTAAAAAATTAACTTTGAAGGTAGCCTTAATTAAAAGCAGTTTTTTTCTGAACTAGCTTATTATTATCTCTCGGCACTGAACTGCTTGTCATTGCTTTGTTTTAAGATTTTTAGACATCTGTCTTTAGTCCATTGTCCATTTGAATGATAGCCAGGAGAGGCTTCCCATCTGCCATTGATGATGATGATGATGATGATGATGATGATGATGATGATGATGATTTTTATTATTATTATTATTATTATTATTATCATCATCATCATCATCCATCTATCAGGAGCGTGGGAGCCCGGGGCTAGGCAAGTTGGTCCTGACATTTAAGATGAGTGACCAGCCTCACTCATCCCTGAGTGGCATTACATGAGCAATAAACCCCAACCATCCCTTGGATGTAAACCTGCACCAGCTCAGTCCGATTGGAGTGCCTTAATTACCCACTAAACCGCCAGGCGCCATAATTGCTTATATGGTTACCACCCAGTGTAGTAAATGGTTTCCTGGTGTACAGGAAACCATTTACCCTGTCTCTCAGTGTAGAATCACCCACAGGCAGAAGGAAGAGGAATGAGGAAGGAGGATGGACTGAAGGTATCACGTCTGGTGCTGACCTTCGAACTGGCTGGCAAACACTTCATCAATGGCAAACTGAAACTCAAGGTAGAACACTGGATTTACTGTGTTTTGTATTTTCTCACTGGCATACGAGACTCCTTACCACATGTTCCTTACCAGTTTATTTTCTTTAGCATCTTTCCCATACCAATTTATTTTCCTTAGCACCTCTTCCATAGCATTTTATTTTCCTAGCATCTCTTCCTTACTAGTTTATTTTCCTTACTCGGTTTGTTTCCCTTAGGCTTTCTTCCTGACCCATTTATTTTTCATAGAATCTTTCCCCTACCAATTTATTTACCTTAGCATCTTTTCCTTATCATTGTTATTTCACTTAGCACCTCATCCATACAAATTGGTGGCTCGATCAGTAGCGAGGTGGTTTGCAGTCCTGATGGACACAGGTTCAAATCCTCGCTGGGGCAATGAACCGTTTCAGGATTCGAATTTCATTAAATCAGGCTTTACTGATCTACCAGACGACCCGCTGACATGTCGTAAAAATACCCCCCGCTAATACCAATTCACCAGTCCTGTATGAGACAGCCCTAGCATGTATTCAATATGGATGGTGGATGTTAGCGCCGAAGTGGTGACATGTAGAGGTGTTGGTATGTAGGAGGACTGCTGGGCCTTGATAGCAGGCTGTGAAGCCTATGCCCAGAGTCAGACACATTAAAAAAAAAAAAAAAAAAATCTTTAGCACCTTTTCCATACCAGTTTATTTTCCTTAGTACCGTTTCCATACCTGTTTATTTTCCTTAGCACCTCTTCATTATCAACTTATTTTTGTATATGGTATGTGTATGGTATGTCTTATATAGTATGTCTTATTTGCTGTCTGGACATTGCCACTCCTCACCCTGCCCTAGGGTGGGAAAGGAGGTCCGGATGATGATGATGATGTCTTATTTGCCTCCTCTTTGTATCAACAGAGATTGTAACTATTGCATGCAGGACTGTATTAACCCACCAGATATGGGTATACAAGGTGGTCCATGTACAGTGCTCCTTTTCCACTCCACCAGCAGTTTGTTGCGTGTGTGGATAGCTCAGTGAGTGTCTGTTATTAATATCCTACTCACACTGCCACACTTACAGCCACACCAGTGGACTGAGCCATTTCTACAACAAATGTGATGCCTCCAGATGAGCTTCTATCAGTGCAGTGTTTATGGACCACCCTGTATGATAGTTAACTGTGTAAGCCGACAAGGATAATGGGTCTTGCAAACATACCACTGTGAATTGTTCAGATGGAAGACTTACACCAGGTCCTTGTTATCTCTCTCCTTTTAATGGTCTTTTTGTTGTTAAATCCTCACTGAACTGCAGCAATTTTGCACTTAGTCTTATATAATCCTATGATGCTGATTTGCCAGATTCACTCAATTGGTAGCACTAAATGAGGCACTGACAAGAAGCCTACACATGGTAGCACTGTCCATCCTGGGTGGGACATCTGTGGCATCCACCCAGGAGCCAAATTTCCTATTTCTCTTCACCTTGCTGGGGAGGGTTGACCTTGGTTCAAGCCTGGTGAGGTGCTATCTACCACATGGGGCAATAACTTACATATGAAAAAGGTAATGTGTAACAAGGATTTAGTAATGATCACCTGTCTGTTAGCTGTATTGAAGCTCATCTTCTACAAGTCATTCCAGTGCAGAGCCACCATCACCACACACTGTACTAATAATCATATATGTATTTGCTGCACTAATACTCCTGTGTATACCGACTGTACTACCATCTATATAATGTCATAGTGCATAGCCACTGATTCCACATTCTGTATTCATTGTGCTAATTGGTTTTGGAGAGGGATGCCTTCGTGAGGTGGCACCAATATGACTGTGTGCTGGAGATGCCAAGTTTTACAGACATCTCTCAGCTCCCACCTTATCCCCCCAAATGGAGATTGATGGTCTGCAAGAGAGGACACCCTACATTCCATTGGATTCACATTTAGATGAACCTCATTGTAATAACTGCTGCTACTACTACTACAACTACTACTACTACCACCACCACCACCACCACCACCACCACCACTTCTACTACTACTACTGTACGGATAATCATATATGTATTAACTTTGCTAACGACTGAGCATTGACAGTACTAAAGATCATTGTTTACGTATAATTTCAGTGCACTGCCACCATCGCCACACTGTACCACAGCTCTGATGAACACAGCCAGCAAGACCCCAAGAGCTCCTGCCCAGCAGATGTGCTCCCCAAAGGTGCAGTCCTGTTACCTCAACTGGTTAGTCTGTGGGTGGAGGGGTGGAGAAGGAAAAGAAAGATAGAGGAATATATTAACACTCAAGCTTCTATGACTCATTTGGCTAAATAATCCCATCTGCAATTAGCTGGAATAAATACTGGTACTAGGGAAGATGTGCTTTTGATGGGTTTAAATGGTGGCAGTACTAACACTGGCTGTATGACTCATTCTGAACTGAATTTAGTCTGGCATTAGCTGTATTAAACTACGAGAAAAGACATGACTGAGAGGGTTACGAGAGAAAATTAGGATGTCAGAGAAGCTTATGAATTTCTAGGGGTATTTAAGGAAGTAATAGAGGGTAGATTAGTGGTTGAACAGCAATAAATCACCGTGTAAGTTAATTTAGGTTAGAAGGATAGTATGAAGAACAGAAATGCTTGTGTCAACTATAAGATCATCACCAGCTTGTACTATTTAGAGGGTAATAAAATACCTTTTGTAGCTGTGCAACATTTGTATAAGTTGAATCTCAGACAAAGTATGGCTTAACTTCTCCACAAATATTTATAGGGACTGTAATGGTCACTAGTTTCTCCCAGGTTCTATTTTCATCTGGGGCCATTTTAAGGTATTATTTGCTTTTGCAGTATTTTTAAGCTAAAGCTCAGTTAAACTGATAAAATAGCAGTGACAGATGGAAGTTTTGGTTTGAAATTATTGTAGTTTTCAGAACAGTACTAGGTACAGCCTGGGAATGTTCCACAATGGACACTTACCCACTTCAAACTTCTCTGCTGCTGCTTCATTTTCACTAGTCTCTCATTCATGCACAAATCTGGTAATTGTGTGTGAGATTAGAGGAAACAGGAAATGTCTGGTTATGAGTCATCAGCTCCCCTTACCCTTCTCCTTGCATATCCCCTCCACTCTCACAGTTACTAAAGACGTGAGTTCCTGGCTGCTGCACTGTTGTCACCTGTCTCACATTCAGAGATTTGAACTTGTGGTTGAGTGTTTGGCTGTATCCTGTGGTGGTAAAAAAAATGTTAATCACAGTTTTACAACAACAAGACAAATCCAGAACTGAACAGTTTGGGTTGCACAATATGAGGTATACTGACTCGTACATTAATATATCTTGAAGGAAGATGAGCCATTTTAACTCAAATGCATCGTTGTGGCTAGAAAGTGAAGGAAAATACTGAACAAGGCCATAATGATAGTATTGTGTGAAATACAGATAAACTCATATCACACTAACATTTGATTATTATTTATCAATTGGCATTGTGAATGTATACAAACTACTGAATAATACTTCAGAATCTGTATCAGTGCTATGTGAGTGACTTGTCAAGAATGTGCATGTCTTTGTGTCTAGCTGATAGCAGGTGTAATGTGGATATTGCTAATTTCAGTGTTAATTCTTTGTGTGTAATGAACTACACCAGTCCTTTTCAACTAATCCCTGCAAGCTTGTGCTGCCTATGTCTTTCCATTGTATATGTCATGCTTTATTCATTCATCCATCCATCATCCTATCCTGTCCAGTACTGACTTATCAGAACTGTTGGAGACTAGAGTAGGCCAATCAGGCATTACATTACAGTTTCTTTCCCTTATCATATACTTATGTTCCTTATGTGTGTTCCAGCAGACCCAACATGTGGCGTGTCTGCTTGGGAGGAACAGTCGATTTCTGTCTCCATTGCATTCTCTCCTCCTTGCATCACTCCACCTGCTGCGATAGACACGATATTCCGGCAGATAATTGGAGTGTGTCTGAAAAATAGATTGGCTGTGTCCCTGTGTCATTCCTCCCTAAATGGAGTGTATCCCATCATGCCACAATTGTGAGATAGATGATAATTTGAACTTGAGCCCCCATCTAGCAAGTACAGTAATTGATTTTCTGTATGGAAAAAACACTCCAACAAAGTGAGGAGTCTTGAGAGGGGTTTCCACTGCAGACTGTGATGCTTGAGAGCACTGAAAGTTTTCCAGTCTCCATTAATAATTTTTTTTTGTAAGTAGAGTAGTCAGAATTAAAGCAGTGCACTCTGGCTGGAACTCAGAATTTTTATCAATGTAAGTTTGAGATGGGCTGAAGTACTGTGCATTTTTAAGTCAGGATATGGCACAGTATATTTACTCCTGGCTGACATCTTTATTCATATACAGGGAAGCTTCTCACTGTGAACCCCCCCGTTTCCTCGCTCGTTGTTGTCGTGGGGGGGCTTCGGAGACATCGATTGGGTCTTGATGAGTGGGGACCTATGGTGGGGTTTCTTGCCTCTCCCCCGCCTCCTTGGGTCCCTGTTGCTGCCTCAACTAATTTTGCGAGGCCCTTTTTCTTATTCTATTGCTTCTTTTTTTTTTTTCCCTTTTTCCCTGTCATCGCCAGGTAGTGGAGGTCTACTGGTGATGTTCCAGTCTACGCCCCTTTTGTCATCTTGGGTGAGACTGTCTCCTCCCCACGTGTTTGCCGTGCGTGGCGTCCCGTGTATTCCCTGCGCCCCTCTATCTGGGAGTTGAGTTCACCATGGGGCAGGGTGTAGTTCCCTGTGGTGGACAATACGCTCCTTTGGTAGCGGGGTTGGGGTAAGACGGGCGGTCCAGTGTGGCCCCGCTGGGCAAATCGGCTGGCCCTGTGTTGACCCAGTCAACCTCGGCTAGGGTCAAGTGGGCACTGTTTGGTGGGCACCGTATTGGTCCGCAGCTGCCACTTCACACCAAACAGTGTCCGCGTATACCTCTTCCGCTATCCCTGAGGCTGTTGGGTGAGTTTGACCCAACATCAGCCTCCCCTAGTTGGGCTCCATGGTGGGTGGGGGGTGGGGTGGTGAAAACTACCAATACTTTTTTATGAGTACTACTTCTACTACTACTGGCTCGATTACGGTGACGTCACGACCCAGGACTCGCTTTTGACCGTGGCCTCGACTTCTTCCCCTCCTCCTAAAAGTTCAGTTACAATGAACACGCCAACCGCTGTACCTACTGTGTCTTCCACTCCTCCAGCTTCTGTTCTGTCTACCTCAATTAGCCCCTCTACTATTATCACACTTCATCCTTACCTTCCTCCTTCACTTCCTGTCTCTGTTACTTCTATGTCCTCTACCTCTCTCTCCAGACCTCGTCCTTCTTCGTATGTGCCAGCCCCTTCCCTCACTTCCTCTCTGTTCGATACACAGACATGGTCAAAATTTTTTAATATCCTTGATGCATCTGATGACCTCTCGCTCCACCTCTCTCTACTTCGACAGGTAGGCAGGGATGTCACCTTCTCGGCTCGTCCGAATGGTTCCCGCCTCCTTGTCGTTCACAATGCCGCCCAAGCCGAGAAGGTGGCATCACTAGTCAACAGCCCAGGTCAACCCATCTCTGTGTCCCCAGATATTCAACTTAATTCATCCACTGGCACTGTCCGTTTACCATCATCAATGTCCTTCGGCCAGAGGCCTTTCGCAGAATGCTCCACAGACATAGAGCAAATCCTCTCAGAACAGCATCACCCAATCCGTTCAGTACATTGTTATACAATTCCTCCTCGCGGACGCCGACAAGAACCAGCCAATATTGTTAAAATAGTCTTTGCTTCTCGTGACTTACCCTCCACAGTTATTATTGGGGGCACTGTCCTCCAAGTACGCCAGTATATTCCGCCTCCTCGCCAGTGCACATCTTGTTGGCGCTTTGGCCACCCCGCCAAATACTGCCGCTCATCTGCAGTCTGTGCCAACTGTGCACTGGCCAGCCATGCCTCTTCAGACTGTGTTACCACCATCCGGTGCTGCCCTAACTGTCGTGGTAGCCATTCTGCCACCCACCGACAATGTCCCATCTACCTTTTTGAATCGGAAGTATCTACTATCCGTTGGAAAACTGGCCTCTCCCTTAGTGAGGCTCGTCGCAGAGCTCGCAACCTCGGTGACCATCCTAACGTTACCTACGCACGTGTAGCCCGTCCTTCTGCCATAGTAACTTCCAGTCTCAGTACTACTACTACTTCCCCTTCTGCACCTGTGTCTGTATCTACTGCCCCCTCTTCCTCTCCTCTCTCCTCTCGTCTTCTCACCTCTCACTCTGTCTCTACACCTGTGACTTCAGTCTCTCCTTCTCTTCCTCCCAGTACTCTTGTTTCTACCTCTTCCTCCTCTCAGCTGCACCCACCCTCTACCTCAGACCTTCCCGTACAGACTCCTCTTGTTCCTATCTCTAATTCTTTCTCTGTTTTAGATTCCTCTACCCCTACCTCCTCTCCAGCTCCTTCTTTACCTGTTCCTTCTTCTTGTCCTTCCCCCTGTTCACAACTTCATCCCTCCTCCACTTCTGTTACTCAGACCCGCCATTTGGCGCCCCTGGCCCAACGCAACACTCGACCCCCACCCTCCTCTAATAGTAAACACAGTTTGTCCACCGCATCAGACTCTAAGGCCTCTCCTGCCCATCCTCCTTCTTCTCCAGCTCGTAAAGTCCGGGCAACAAATTCCCGCCCCTCCCGATCGACACACACTGCCTCGTCAAAACCTGTATCACAGCAATCTCTCCAGTCACATCCCCGGACCGCCCACACCAAACCCTCAGGCGATGACGACAGTGAAACTATTCCCAAGATTATGGATTATATTTTAACTTCCACGCCAAATTCAGTAGCCAATGCTGTATCCTCTCCTTCCATTCTCTCTGTTGAAATTCATCCTGTACCTCCTGACCTCCCTTCCACTCCTCTCCCTCCTTCCTCTCCCTCTCCTTCTCCTTCTATCCCTTCCTCCTCTTTGCCCCACTCCTCTTCCACTTCTCACAGTACTCCTTCCCCATGCCTCCAGGCTATAGAGACCATTCTGCCCATCCACCAATTTCACCTTCTATTCTTATCCCTACTATCGTAACGACTCGGTAATATATGTTATTATTCTGTATTGTATTTTAATTCCTATGTCATATTTTTTACTTCCTATGTCATATATTTTACTTCCTATGTCATATATTTTACTTCCTATGGATTATATTTTACTTCCTGTTTATTATATTTTACTTCCTGTTTATTCTATTTTACTTCCTGTGTACTATATTTTATCATTAGTATTAATTTCCTTTTACCTAAACTCTGCTTTCCTGTTGGGTTTTACTTTCTTTGGTTTTTTAACATGTCTATATTACAATGGAACATACGAAGTTTTACAGCCCATCGCAATGACCTCCGCTATCTTCTTTCAGTTCACTGTCCTTCTTTAGTTTGCTTACAAGAACCCCGTTTATCTTCCCCTCCGGTACCTATACCTGATTATTGTTTCTTGTTCTCTCCTGCTTCTCTTTCTGTTACAGCTATCTTAGTCCACCATACAGTTCCTCTTGAACGTCTGTCCATTAACACCACCGTCCCATGTCATTTTATTCGTGTGTTTCTTGGACGTTGGATTACGGTGGTTTCGGTTTATTTCTCTCCCTCCCAGCCTATTGACCTCTCTGCCTTATTTCTTTTATTACCCCAACTACCCACCCCAGTTTTACTGCTGGGGGATTTTAACTGTCGCCATGTTTTATGGGGCGATGACGTTACTAATTCGCGTGGCCGTCGCCTTGAGTCTTTTATTTTTAACGCAGATTTATCCTTATTGAATACAGGAGCTTCAACACATTTTGACGCTACAACTCATACCTTCTCCTGTCTAGATCTCTCCTTGTGCTCCCCTTCCCTTTCTTTAGATTTCCACTGGGCAGTTCTTTCTGATATTGTATATAGTGATCACTTTCCTATCAAACTTACTCTAATTACATATTGTCCCGTAATTAGACCCCCTCGATGGTGTTTTCCGAAAGCTGACTGGCCATCATTTACTTCACTAACTATTCCTTCTGTACCTCCTCCTTCCTTCTCTACTGTTTTAGACATGCTCACCTATTTTAATGTGTTAGTTCTAAGTGCAGCTTTGACTGCGATTCCTAGGTCGTCCCGTCCTTTTGCTTCTAAGTGTGTACCTTGGTGGAATTCGGATTGTACTGTGGCTCTCCGTGTTAAACGTGCACGTTGGAAGAGCTACCTACGTAAACGCAGCACCCAGTATGAACAGAGTGCACTTCTAATGTTTAAAATGGTCCGCGCTTCTCTTCGTAGGACAGTTAAACGGGCTAAACGCCATAGCTGGAGATTATACGTTTCCACCATTACTACAAATACACCCATTGCTTCCGTTTGGAAACGTATACGCAAAATAGCCGGTAAACATCTTCCCATGCCTTCCCCTGTCCTCCATTTGGATGGGGAATCAGTTGCAGATGCTCGTTTAGTTGCTAATGGCTTAGGTCTTCATTTTAGTAATGTTAGTAACGGTTCTCATCTCTCACCTGAATTCCATGCCCTTAAAACTGCTACTGAATGTATGCCAGTTGTCTTCCAGCTGTCGTCTAGTCAGTCGTATAATGCGCCTTTCACTCTCCATGAATTGTCCTCAGCCCTTCGTCTTTGTAAGAACACTTGCGAGGGTCCTGATGGCATACACTTATGCTCCGTCACCTTTCCCCCCAGGCCCTGGCCCTATTATTAATTATATTTAATCGTATCTGGACAGAGGGTGTCTTTCCTCCCTCTTTTCGTAATGCTGTCATTCTCCCATTTCTTAAGCCAGGAAAACAAGGCCATGCCCCTCAAGATTATCGCCCAATTGCTCTTACTAGTTGTCTTTGCAAATTGTTCGAGCGTATGATAAATCATCGTCATATGTGGCTCCTAGAATCCAAACAACTTTTGTCCCCTTCACAGTTTGGCTTTCGTAAAGCGGTACCTTAACTCCCCTCCTAAATCTGGAGACATATATCCGCTCAGCTTTTGTCACTCGGCAATCTGTGATCGCAGTGTTCTTTGACCTTGAGAAGGCTTATGACACAGCTTGGCGCTATCATATTTTACGCACAGTTCGATCTTGTGGGATTGATGGTAACCTTGGGGTTTTCTTAAAGAATTTTCTATCATCCCGTTTCTTTAGGGTCTGTGTTCAGCATACTTATTCAGATCCCCTCCCACAATATGAAGGTGTCCCCCAAGGCAGTGTTCTTAGAACTACTCTCTTTTTATTGGCAATTAATGGGATTGTATCCTGCCTCCCAGTTGGTGTCCGCTCTTCTTTATATGTAGATGATTTTGCAATATATGCCTCAAATTTTGACATCTCTGCCCTTGGTGCTCTCATTCAACGTGCGGTTTCTGCTGCCTCAGAATGGGCTACTTCTCATGGCTTTCGGTTCTCTCCTCTTAAGTCTCATGCTGTTACTTTTACTCGCTCACATCTTATTTCCCAACCACCTCTTTTTCTCTATGGCTCTCCTCTCCTGTACAAAACCTCTGCTTCCTTTCTTGGCCTTCTTTTCGATTCCCGTCTCACTTGGAAGGATCATATTGCCTCCTTGAAAATCTCAGCCTTGCAACGCCTCCGTCTCTTACAAACTTTGTCTCATGTGTCGTGGGGTGCTGATCGGGCTACTCTCCTTCGGCTCCATATTGTTCTCGTTCTCTCCAAACTTGATTATGCTTGCCAAGTTTATTCTTCCGCTTCAGACACCATCCTCCAACAACTTGATTCTGTGCATCATCACGGTCTCCGTCTGGCACTTGGTGCTTTTAAATCCTCTCCAGTTGAGAGTCTGTATGCTGAATCAGGAGTTCCATCACTTTTCCGCCGTCGTGCTCTACTTTCTCTTCGTACTTATGCTAAGTTGCACTGTTTTCCTCATACTCTTTCTCTGCTTCCTCCCGCTCCTGACTTAGACATGTTTTCCAATCCTAGAACCAGACCACCTTTTGCAATTCGAGCTCGTACTCTCCTCTCGCATTCTTCTCTTGCTATTAGTAATGTTTTTTCTTACCGCACATGTCTTTTTCCCCCCTGGCTACTTCAGCGACCTCACATTTGTTCTTCCATTTTCCCCTATTCCAAGTCCAATTCTTCTTCATTCATTCTTCGTGCTCGGTTTTCTGACCATCTCTCCTGCCATTCCTCTGCAGTTCCTATATACACTGATGGTTCAAAAACCCCGGAGGGTGTTGGCTTCGCGATCCTCTTTCCAGACACCTTTTATCATTTTAGTCTTCCTACCTATGCAAGTGTTCTAACAGCAGAGTTATATGCCCTCTGGTTTGCGTTGCGGTATATTTGTCGTGCCTCCTCTCCCTCATTTGTAATATTCTCCGATTCATATAGTGCGCTATCCCTTCTTCAGTCACCTTCTGCTTCTCATCCTTTAGTCCTTCGTATCTTGGAATGGTTGTTCCGTATCTCCTCTCGTCATAAAACAGTCCAGTTCTGTTGGGTTCCAGGACATGTGGGCATCGCGGGCAATGAACGTGCTGATCAGTTGGCTCGCATGGCTGTTGCCAAAGATGCCTCTCCTTCCTTCCTCATTCCAGTCTCTGATTTTCTTCCTGCCCTAACTTCCTTCCTTCAGCACCGGTGGCAGTCTTGCTGGGACTCTATCACTAATAATAAACTACGTGTTGTTAAACCATCTATTTCTCCTTGGCTAACCCCTTGCCACCGTAATAGGAGATGGGAGACTGCTTTAGCTCGTCTTAGAATTGGTCATACTAGACTTACCCACTCATATTTGATGTCTGGTGGTCACCCTCCCCTCTGTATGCATTGCAATACCATTCTCTCTATACATCATATTTTCCTCGACTGTCCTCTTTACACTGTACAGCGACGTATTTCCTTTCCTTTTTTGTCTTCCCTCCAGCGTCCTCCCCTCCTTTCAGATTTTCTCCAAGAATCATCATATTTTTCCTGTCATAATATCATGTCCTTCCTTACCTCTATTGGTCTTCTTTCTGACATCTAGCTCCGTTCCTGACGTCACTAATCCCATCTGTGATATGATATACTTTTTCCATTGACCCAATTTCTTCACAATGCCGTGTCTGTATTTCCGGCCCGACCAGCGTACATAACTTGTAGCCGATGATCTGGCTTTGTGCTGGATTTTGGCACTAGGTACCTATTGTTCTTCTTCTTCTCACTGTGAAGGTATTAACCACTTCAGTCCAATGACAACAATCTTACTTTATTCCTGCCGCTTGCAGAGGTCTTTATTCAACCTAGGAGACACTTTTCAAACTGAATTACAAGGAGTCTCCTGTTAGCTGAAGAAAAATGATTGAGGGATAGCAAGAATGAAATAAACCAACATACATCATTGGATGCAAGCAGTTAATGGTCTCGTAATATTTCACAGTGAGATTTCTCCTAAAGTTAAATGAAACTGTCTGGCAGTAACAGGAATAAAAGACAAAAGGACAATTGTACTGAAGGAATTAAATTTGGAGCCTGGTTGTAATGTGAGGTAGGGAACTGGTATTCCTCTCTACTAAAGCTTAAAGCATAGTCACTTATTTAAAAAAAATAGCAATAAATATGAATTTATTGTGATTTCTCAGTGATGACCGTAGTTTTAATGCAGTACGTTTGTATGTAAACTGATATTGTGCCTTACAGTGGTTGGTTATAAGGCAAAGGCCACAATGAATTTTCTCTGTCAAACTTTAAGGTGTGCATTTGTGAGGTTAACACCATGATTGTGATAAGTTCTATGTGATTATTTTCTTACATTTAGTCCAATACTCTGCACATAATTGGACCAGTAATCTCTGCATTGCTCTTCTATATTGTACATGTCTAAATATTTGTACTCAAAAGTATCTTCAGTGTCCAGTTGCCTCCTACAACATCTTTATTTTGGAAAATAAAATACTGTAATTAAGTTCTATATTTTGTAAGTACTGTATTATTTATATGTATATTTTGCCTAGAAATATTATATGAAAAGACTTTGTGATCTCTGGTGTATGAAGGCTTGTTATAGTAAAATACAATAACAGAGAAAGACAGCAATAAATGCTTTGCTTCAAAAGCATGCATATAAAACAAATACCCTGAAAAATTAACAATAATGGTGTCTGTCATTTTAAATATTGCCTCTTGTTTCAGCCTACTTATTTTTAAGAACAGTTACCCTGTGAAATGTTCTGTAATTGCCTAATGCTATTAGGTGAGGAGACTGTAGCACCAGTCGAGCAGGGCAGTACTCCCAAGGAGAATGGAAAGCTGATGGCAGGGAGAGCTGGAGCTCCCGTTTCATCAGCCCTCAGGACTTGTTCCTGACCATCCCCCTTTGCTGAACTTTTTCAGTGTCTCAGTAACACAGAGAGTAGACCAGCATGCTCTCCAATGCAAGTTTCTCTAACTGTCAACACCAAACTACATACATGCTACACACTACACTTCCTTTTCAAAAAAATCCCAAAAAATGGCTAATGATAACCGTGCCTCGGAGTCCCCGGGGGGGGGACCATAAATGCCCCCATCATCCGCCCCTCTCCCGGTGACGACTCTCGGAGCTGCCTGGAACCACTGTCTGACTCACTCCATCTTCATTTCTGTAACATTTGCGGCCTTTCCTCTAACTTTCGCTCTGTTGAGCACCACCTCTTCTCCTCTAAACCTCACCATCTCTTTCTTGCTGAGACTCAGCTGTCTGAGACAACTGACAGCAAACCCTTTTCTGTATCCTCCTACTTGCTCTATTCTCATTTCAAAGCCAAAGGTGGCTGCTGTGTATATGTACGCAATGATCTATCTTGCTTTCGTGTTCCTGAACTTGATTCTTCTGAATTCTCTACTCTCTGGCTTCAGCTCTCCTGTCATTCTCTGACTAAATATATCTGTGCTGTTTACTTATCTCCTAATTCTACCGACTATCAAAAATTCTTTGACTATCTTACTTCTACGATGGAACACATTCTATCCATTTCTCCTTTCTCTGAAATCTCCATTCTAGGAGATTTCAATGTTCACCACCACCTTTGGCTCTCCTCTCCTTTCACTGATCCACCTGGTGAACAAGCCTACATCTTTTCTATCCCTAATGACCTAGAGCAGCTTGTACAGCACCCTACCCGTATCCCTGACCGCCTTGGAGAGAGTTCCAACATACTTGACCTTTTCCTAACAACTAATCCTTCTGCTTACACTGTTAATCTTTTCTCTCCGTTGGGCTCCTCCGATCATAACCTTATTACCTTAACCTGTCCTATTGCTCCAGTACAGCCTGTGGACCCTCCAAAGAAACGCCGCCTGTGGCACTTTGGAGCTGCAGATTGGGAGGCCCTCAGGCAGTACTTCTTTGATTTTCCTTGGAATGATTATTGCTCCCATGGCCGGGAGCCATCTGAGTGTGCCCTGCGCATTACGGAGGTTATTCTCTCGGGCATGGAAGCATACATTCCTTTTTCATATCCTCTGACTAATGCAAGAAAGCCTTGGTTTAATCATGCTTGTCCTAATGCTGTCCGCAACAGAGAGAGGGCCTTTAAAAGGTACCGGAGCCAACCCACCCCTGAATCACATCTTTTTTATATTTCTGCCCGGAATCGTGCTAAGTCTGTTCTTCGCTCTGCTAAAAATAATTTCATCCGTGCTAAATGTTCCCAACTCTCCAACTCGAATTCTTCTCGCTCCTTTTGGCACCTTGCCAAAAACCTTTCTAACAACTTTACCTCATCATCCTTCCCTCCTCTTTTCTACTGTGATGGCTCTGTAGCTATTTTTTCTACTGATAAAGCAGATCTCTCTGCTCAGACTTTCTCCTCCAATTCTACCTTAGACGATTCCAGTGCTGTTCCTCCATCACTTCCCCCCTCAGACTTCCTCATGCCTGACATTAAAATTTCTTCAGCTGATGTATTTTCTGCCATCACTGGCCTCAATATTAACAAGGCATATGTGCCTGATGGTGTCCCTCCTGTTGTCCTCAAAAACTGTGCTTCTGTGCTTACACCCTGCCTAGGTAAACTCTTTCGCCTTTGTCTCTCAACTTGTACCTTTCCTTCTTGCTGGAAGTTTGCTCTCATTCAGCCAGTCCCAAAGAAGGGTGACCATTCCCAACCCTCTATCGTCCAATTGCTTTAACATCCTGTGTATCAAAAGTTTTCGAATCAGTTCTTAACAGAAAAATTTTAAAGCATCTTTCCTGTCACAACCTTCTTTCTGATCGTCAGTAGGGGTTCCGTCAGGGACGCTCCACTGGCGATCTTCTCGCCTACCTTTCAGACTCCTGGTCATCCTCCTTTCGGGACTTTGGCGAAAGCTTTGCCATTGCACTTGACATCTCAAAGGCTTTCGATCGAGTATGGCATAAATCTTTGATTTCCAAACTGCCCTCTTACGGTTTCTATCCTTCTATCTGTGCCTTCATCTCTAGCTTCCTTTCTGGTCGTTCTATAGCTGCTGTTGTAGACGGCCATCATTCTTCTCCTAGACCTATCAACAGTGGTGTTCCTCAGGGCTCTGTCCTATCACCAACTCTCTTTCTTTTATTCATCAATGACCTTCTAAGCTGTACATCTAACCCTATCCACTGATGATTCCACTCTTCACCTTTCCATTCGATTTCCGCAACGTCCATCTCAGCAGTTACTTCAGCAAACAAGGGATGAGGCTATGGCACACCTAATGTCTGACTTGGCTCATATCTCTGATTGGGGTAAAAATAATCTTGTTATTTTTAATGCATCAAAAACTCAGTTCTTACACTTATCAACTCAACAAAATCTTCCTCAGGATTACCCACTAATGTTTAATAATGTCCAGCTCGGTCCTGCATCATCCTTGAACATGCTAGGGGTTTCATTCTCTCGGGATTTGTCTTGGAAAGAACATATTACATCTCTTGTGAAATCTGCTTCCAAGAGATTAGGTGTGCTGGCCCGACTCCGAGCTTTCTTTACCCCTGCACAGATGTTGACCTTGTACACGGGTTTTATTCACCCGTGTATGGAGTACAACTCTCATGTGTGGGGAGGCTCCCCACATGCGGTTCTTCTCAATAGGGTGGAGTCAAAGGCTTTTCGTCTCATTAACTCTCCTCCTCTTACTGATTCCCTTCAACCTTTGTCTCTTCGCCGCACTGTTGCTCCTTTATCTCTCTTCTACCGCTACTTCAATGGTCACTGTTCCTCTGAACTGTCTGCTTGCACAAACTCTCATCCCTTTTCTGTCCAACTCTCTAATGCAAGAGTTAACCATTACCCCCAGTCCTTCATTTATGCAACTGGTCAACTCTGGAACTGTCTCCCTCTGTCTGTATTCCCTGCTTCCTATGATCTCCAATCTTTCAAACGCAGTGTGTCCAGGCATCTCGAAATGAATGGATCTTGAATTTGGCTCTCTTTTGTATTGTTTTTACTTTTTCTTGGAAGGAACAGCATGTGGGCCCATGGCCCTTGGTTCCTTCTTTCTTGCATAAAAAAAAAAACATATGTCATTAAATGTGACTTAAGGGTTAAGGGACTGAATAGGGAGGCTGCCAGAGATCGAGCAGCATGGAAAGCCGCCATTAGGTGACCAAGGCCGACACATGCAAGCATGTTGGAGCCTTCAAAAATGAACGATGAACGATGATGTGGTAGACCTTTGCACATCACAGATCACACACTAGAACATTAGCATATGCTAAAAATTTAATGAGCTTGTCAAAAGGAAGTCAGAGGAAGTCAAAAGATCATGGTTTACTGGCTCAAATGGCCAGTGGTTTGTATCAGCTGGTGAACATGAAGATATCTGTAATTTGTTTGTGGAATTGATCACTGAATTTGGATGACTTCTTTACCATGGTATAGAAATGAAAACTTTATTTTAAAATGAGTAATCACGCATTGTGAGGCTTAGCACAAATACCTGGTGTTGTACAAAAGAAAATTAGAATACTGTATAATTTTAGTATATTTGTAGGATGTGTGTATCTAAGTAACTCAAGAAAAGTACAGTACTCAACCTGTGAGTTGTTTTTGTATATACTGTGTCAAGCTGTTTTTAGTTGCAGCATTTCATTCTTTGCAGTTTCTTTTTACTGAAAAATAATTTAGAAATATTTTAGTACCTCATGGTGAGAATTTCTTAAGCACTGTATTTTTTTTCGGCATCTTTTTATACACCAGTACAGTACTGTATGAAGATTAGCAAGTAAATTTCCCAAAATGTCATACTGTCACATACTCTCAGGCACAGCCACCCCAATGCAGCTTCCACTTCTTACTTGACACTTTAAAAGCCTTCCATACCTATACTTGTGCTTGAAGCATTGGCTGGGAGCAGATCACTTCTCCAGTGTTAGAAAATTATATTTCCTGGCTCTGTGGATCAGTAGTTGTTTGGCATCTGTAAAACATATTTGAACATAAGTAACAGAACTAACTGCCTATTGTCAGGTGTGTGCAGGCTTGTCTAATTTAATCTGATCTGAAAAAAATGGCACCAAGTTTTCTCTCGAGGAATCCCTGCATTGGGGATGGCTGTGGTGCAGCTGATGTTTTCTTTGGACTGGAGAAGCTGGCTGCAACAATACATACATATTTGCTTACATGTATACCAGAAAGGTGTAGATAACAGGCAGTTTCCTTCATACATTCTTCAAAAGAGTTACCAGTGCTGTACCAACAGTAT
This sequence comes from Birgus latro, assembly GCA_018397915.1. Classification (NCBI taxonomy): domain Eukaryota; kingdom Metazoa; phylum Arthropoda; class Malacostraca; order Decapoda; family Coenobitidae; genus Birgus; species Birgus latro. Next base: position 49,580 of record JAGKTI010004416.1, read on the forward strand.
TGTGGATAGTAGGTGTGATTTCCATCATATTTGTCAATACCGTAAGGTAGCACTTCATATATTACTGTCAGTGATTGCATTATATTACATATTGCTATTCTTTGCTGTGTAAGAAACAGTTTATATTTCCTGTATGGTGCATTTGCTCTGAAATGTACATAAAAATTATGTGCAGTAAAGTATAAGCTTAAAAAAAAAAAAAGTGATACAAGTCACTAGAAACCTGTTTGGCACACTTAACCCATTTAATAAATTAGTGTAATATATATATATATTTCCGGGAATGGAAGAAGGGTGGTAACAGGGAGGAGTACTTGGCTGCCAAGCGCAGGGGTAGAAGAGAGGTATACAGGGCGAAGTCTGAGTCACAGAGACTTTTACTTGATAATCTAAATCATGAAGGAAGGAAAAATATGGTTTTTAGGGTGGCAAATCAGATGAAGAGAGATAATCGGGACATTGTAGGCGAGCAGTGTGTGAAGAATGATGAAGGAAGGGTAGTGGT
>JAGKTI010004417.1:7180-22821 GCA_018397915.1 Birgus latro
CCTCTCTCTCTCTCTCTCTCTCTCTCTCTCTCTCTCTCATGCAGACTAGAGTCCACCATTGTCTCCACTCGTTCTCTTATCACCTACCCTTCCCCGAACGTCGCTTATCAATTCATTATCAGCGTTTTATCAGGCGCTGCTTTCTGACGCAGTCCCACCGACTCGCCTTCTACTATACACACCAGTGCAATTTTTAAGTAAATCTCACTTAACGACATTCTTTGGATATCCAGGAGGTGGTAGTAGCCATACCTGTAAAACTACCATTCTTTGGAAACGTTGTCATCTCCATTTTATCTGTTGTGTGAACCCCCCCCCCATGCTGTGTTTATGAATCATCCAGTGGTACCAACAAGGTCCAACCTCACTGGAAAAGATCTCTGAATCCTTTGACCTTTATGTATTATGTTGTGAACCACGTTGCCTTTTTATATAGGCAATCACTTTTTGCAAGAAGCAAAAGCATGGTTAAACATGTATAATTCATTGTTCCTTAAAAGAAGTGCAGTTATGAAACAGAATATTAAGTATAGGTCAGATAAACTAGAAAAATGTATTGCAAAATAAATCAAAATTATAAACGGTAATGCATGACTTGTCACTGACATACTTAAAAAATACATTATTTCAAAATGATTTAATAATCACTCTTAAAGTTAAACATAAGTAATATGATAAAGAAATTAAATTACAATTTAACACTTGCACACAAACATCAAACTAAGCAAATGCTGCAATGTGACACAATAGATTGTCACACGAACATTAAAGCAGGAAAGCAGATATAATGATGACACAATGTTTAAACAGGTAACTCATGGCTATATCAAAGTACGCTAAAAAAATAGATACTTGTACACGTAATTTACGAATTTATTAACTACTAATAAATTATCTACATCTATCTATCAATCAATCCATCTATCTATCCAAGACAATTTTTGAGTGCTGGATTAGAAATTGCCACCACTCAACAGTACACAAAATAAGATTTAGACTTAGGAAAAATCGATTTTTGATGGCTAGGTTGATATGGCTAATGCTGCTGTAGGTCTAGGGTGGCGGACCCCCCCCCCCCAGCCCGGGACAGAAGCCTCTTAGACCAGAAGAACGAGGTGGTCTGGGTAGCTGGAAAGGTAACCAATTTTCTAGTGCAACACAGTGTTCAGTGTACATGCTTGTACAATATATGAAACTGGACGACTGGCAGGCCTGCTGTGGTAGGTGTGGCCAGGGGAGTGATATATAGGCCACTCCAAAGATAGACTAATTCAGCTTTGTTGTGAAACCTTGAAAAACAAAGTACAAGGAACATGTCATAACTCAGTCTATGACAAATGGTCAATACCAGTAATTTTCAGTGGTGGGATACCCCTGTCAGTAGCCAATAACTGATCCCTCAAAGCTGACCTAGATCAGCTCTTGTGGGAACTCATTAGAACCCACTGCAAAATGTTCAAAAAGACCCCAGATGTAAGGAATGGTCTCTGCCAGTAGTTTCCAGTGGTGGGGTGCCCCTGCCAGTTGGCCCCCAATTTGCCCCTCATATGTACTGACGTAGATCAGCTCATGAGGTAACCCATTGGAATCATTTGGAAAATGTTCAGCAGGACACCAGATGTAATGAGTGGCCACTGACAGTAGTTTCTAGTGGTGGGGTGCCCCCGAGAGTTGGTCCCCAATTTGCCCCACCCCTGTATTGATCTAGATCAGCTCTTAAGTAACCCGATCGAACCCACTACAAAATATTCAGCAGGACAAGAGATTAAATAAATCGCCACTGACAGTAATTTCCAGTGGTGGGGTACCCTTGTTGGCTGCTATAGGCCTAGCCTGGTTTTGTGATGTATGATACAACAAGCCCTCCACTTAAGAGTTCAGGATTTCTTATTTATTACTGAAGTTCAAATTTTGGACTTATCAAGTAATGTATCTGTAAATGGATCTTTTTTGGGCCTACAAGGAATCCATGAGCCTATCAATGTGACTTTATACGGAATACCTATCCCTATAATGCCTTAAAGATCTTAACCGTCCTGAATATCCCTTTAGTTATACGTATCATTGGCATTAGAAATCACTGAAGATATTCTATTCTAGTGAGGTATTTCTTCCTGAGTGTTAGTATAGGTCAGTTGTGAATTTCAACCCTACTAAGATAGGCTATCAGTTCAATTCTATATTCTCACAAAAACATGTAAAGTTTAATCTTGATATTCCAATCAAAGGAAATGATAAAGAAAAAGAAATTATAAGGCGTATACATAATCTGAGTTAATAAAGAGAAGGTGAATACTTGATGAGCAGCACAAATTAACTGTGATACAGAGTGCTTATAATTCTGTCAGAACATCAGCTGGTCTGTAGTTAATTTACAAGGTTCATGACGAAGACCAGGCCACACGTGAGCTGGGTCTGCCTGTCACCCGATATCAGGACGGCTTCCTTGGGAACAGAGGACAATAAATTCATGTATACGGGTGTACAATTTAGGAAAGCCCCCAAATAGAAAAATATTGGAATAGTTAACAAAAGGTGTATAAGAGCAAGACATGGGTAATTTCTGCCTAATCTGTTTCGAGGGCCAATACATGACAAATGAATGATCAGCATTTAAGACCTAGATCATTCGATTCAGTAATTAAACACTGTTTAAAGCAAAACAGACTTTATAAATTCAGCCATACCTGCTTTAGCAAGATCAAAGAATGCGCCATGAAAATCCTAATAACACCTAAATATTCGGGAAGGACAGCGCTACTTAAATACGTGAAAATCTTTCATTGTCAAAAATTTTTATTATTAGGACTTTAACCCTTTATACGCTGAAATGCCCAATGAAAAATGACCAAAAATCTAAAAGATTTCCAAAACCCCAACATATAGGTCCTGAGGCCTTTCTAATAATGTTGAGGGTCGGGTAAAGACTTAGAATTTTGGTCATTTTAAAGTGTTAGGTCTTGGGTGTTTCATGGTCTAAAAGGTTAAGTTCTAATGTACTATAGATTGGCTAACAATTTTGCAAGTACAAGGGCCTGTTAAGCATGGAGATGTGCTGCCCTAAGCTGTTGTTGTCTGTGTGTATAAGTCTGCATATCAGACCTCAATTATAGTCAACATCTTCCTCATCAGAATCAAATTCTTCACTCCATATACCAGTGTCACACTCGCTGGGTTCTTCGTCTGAAGCTGAGTGATTCACTTCATCTCCAGATGACATGTCGCCCACTTCTGAACTGTTTTTGATAGACAGTCTTGTATTGCTGGACCTTCACATCAGGTTGGATGCAGTCTCTCCTATTCATCTGTTGGCCAGCCACAGTCACATGGTGTCAGGCCAATAACCGGGGTTGCCGTTGAAGCATGTGTCCACAGCACTGTGATGTAGTGGGTTCGATGTATCTCCATCTTTTGAGTCCTACGAGTGGGTGGCAGGAAGGCACAGTCAGTTATATTTTTTCGGGAGAATTTGCTAGCCAATGCGAAGAAGCTTGGTTGTGCATTACTGCCGCACACTAATAGGACCCTAGAGATGAAGATACATCGACCTCACTAGATCACAGTGCTACTGACTCATTCTTCAACGGCAACCCCGGTGATTGGTCTGACGCCATGTGACTATAGATGGTTAGCAGATGAAAAGGGGAGACTGCATCCAACCTGGTTTGAATGGCCAGCAACACCAGACTGTCTATTCAAAAACAGTTCAGAAGTGGAAGACATGTCATATGGAGATGAAATGGTTCAACCAGATTCTGACGAAGAACTCAGTTATAGTGATTTTGATGTATCGAGTGAAGACTGATTCTGATGGGGAAGATGTGGACTATATTTGAGGTCTGATATGCAGACCAATACAACAGCTTAGGACAGCACATCCCCACGCTTAACAGGCGCTTGTACAGTTGTCCACATATGAACCTGAGACAGCAGAGTTGTGTAGCAGAAGTCTGGCCGTTGGTATCCCTGACAGAAGTGACGGGTTGACGAGTTTTTAGGTGGTAGTAAGATGAATGAATAGGGTTGCTAATTAGTAAGTTTATGGTTAGTTCATTGTGTGGCATGTGTATCTATACTAAAGATAAATAAGAGTATGTACCATATACCATGCATTTATTACAGTTGATGGGTTAAAATCAAACTACAACACCAGATTTATGGCATTACAAGACATCTTATCACAGTCATCCTCCCCTTCATGTGTTACCAGATGATGGATCACAGTCTTGCTCTGGGACTGTCTTCCTCTGTCTTCCTACTTCCTATGATCTCCAGTCATTCAATCGCAGTGTGTTCAGGCATCTCGAATTGAACAGATCTTGAATTTGGCTCTCTTTAGTATTGTTTTTGTTCTTTCTTGAAAGGAACAATTTGCGGGTCCATGGCCTTTGGTTCCTTCTTCAATGCATTAAAAAAAAGTCACCCTCTCCCTTCTCACTAACTCCCTCCCCTCTGTCTCTGTCTGTCTGTTTGTCTGTCTGTCTCTCTTTTCGTTGATCCCAACTGTTACTGGTTCAATAGACGTGTTGCCGGTTCTGAGTAAACATGGCAAGTGCACTCTGCCATATACTGAAAAGCTTGCGGTATATCAAGAGGTGATAACTTTAATTTTTTGCGGGTGGACGGAAGCAGCCGCCATATTGGCAATGACGTCAGACTTCACACTGCAGACGACACTCCAATTCATCGCACAAGGCTTTATCAGTAAGAGCGATATTAGTTGTCATGATATTTACCGACATGGCCACCGTAGATCCAAACTACACCCTTCAGGTATGTTGTGAAGGAATACTTTTCATAGAAGGTAAATGGATGGTACCTGTTAGGTACGTAAATTGCAGTGAAATCGACTGCAAGGAGCTTACAGCTACTCCATTTCCGAGCGGTGGTCTTACCTCATGAGGTGGAAAGCGTTTTATGTATGGCGTACAGTAACAGTTGTATGAGTTTATATTGGTATTATGCTTATGAATGTTTAATATTTGACATCTCCATCATCAGTTTTCTGAGAGAACAGGTTCAGTGAGTGACTGTGAACTTGGTAGTAAATTACGTACCTTCGGGAGGGTGCGGCGAAATACCGAATCGGCGGTCATTTACCGAATCAACACCGAACTGGCACTTTTAATTGGTAAGTGTTACAGATTTTATCACCACTCATAAATAATCCGGAGTCAGAGCAGAAACGCGCTAAAGTTAGCGAAAGTGTGTCTCCTTTAGCTCAACAACTTGCCTTGGCAGACTTCTACTTGGTATAGATATTGATTTAACATGCAAATACATTTATCTGCACTGAAAATCGTTATTTGTGCAAAACGGAAGTCTATCAAGGGGCGTTGGCGATCTAGAAATACTCGCTAACCTTAGCACGTTCGCGCTCTGAATCTTAGTTTTCTATTAATAGTTAAATTAAGCACAGTTTTTTTTTTTTTTTACCGAATTTCAGATACTTAGGTGTGTATGAACTTATATGGTGAAGAAAATAATATTTTTACAACAGTAAAGACTGCATTCTAGCATTGGGAACTTCCGACGAGCAGCCAGCCACCACTGCTTTCATTCATTTTCTCATTGGCTGGTACACAGAGGAATAATTTCCCTAGTGTCCTTTTGTCTCTGCACTTACACATTGGAACGGATCACTAGCAATTATTCCTCTTGTCACTGGGCATTCTTGGCGGTCAGAAATAAGCACAGTGTATGTAGGCTAAACGTAAACAAAGTCGACTATGCTGCCTCAGTGTGAGAAATGACGTCACGACCAATCAGAGTCCGTTTCAGAGTCACGTGATTTTTCAGCCACTTTATCTATTATATTTTCATGTATCTGCACATTTTTTTTTTTTTCGGAAAAATGATTGACAGTAATTTTCTGCGTATTTTTTTTTTTTTTTTTTACATATGCAAGTATCTTGCTTTAAGAAATTTTTGACCGGAAACTCGTCTATTGTGCCGATCCTGTGTTCGAGCAGACCCGGGCAATCCGTCACACATGCAAGATATTGTACTTCTACACATAACGCTTTGCGGATGGTAACAAAAAGTGGTCGGCACTACCTTCCTCTCAGTGCATTTACTAATGTAATGATACTTAACATCCAATCAGTTGGTACTGTGGTATAAATTATTGTTCATGGGCAACACATGATTATCCAGAACTTATACTGAGATGTATGTGTTTCGGGTAGGTACAATGTGTTAAAATATATGACATATACGAAGCTTAGTTAATCACTAGTGGTGGAAGTAAGCAATACCTCTCAAGGAAATTTTGTTATGTTGCAAGTGGGAAGATGAATCTGGTCGAATGTTTTAATGGCAGGTTGGTGTGAGGTGTTGTCATTTCACCCTCACTGACATTTACTGTAAGGCAAAGAGACGAGGGAGGTTCGCACACGTCAGGAGACAGAAGTCTGGACGATGAACTGACAACAGGAGACACTCGTCTTGAGATGTCGAAATGTCGGCATGTGGGGTGTCTATTAGAAATATCGTCCATGACCTAGGAATATCAAAGACAACAGTATAAGGCGGCAACCTAAAGAACAAGCCTAGAGGACGACCGCAGAGAACCACCGCTGAACAGAACCGTCAAATCAGAGATGCAGCATAGAACAATTCCATGAACAACACGGTGCCCATATGAGAGGAATTACAGTTAGAAGTTCTGCTGTGACCGTGCTATAACGTCTCCATGCAGAGAGAATTCACTACAGGACCCTAGCCACGAAACAATTATTAACAGTCAAAAAACGTGAGAGCAGATTAAGATTCGCTAAGAACGACGTGCATGAATACCATGACTACTAGGCGTGTGTTATATTCACGGATGAGAAAACATTCTCCTCAACAACCCACGAGAAATTACACTGCCGTAGGAAAAAATTAATAACACCCGGTACAGTATGACATATTACATCATGACGTTACAGTATTTTGTGTTTATTACCTGCCAGTACCCTAGAGTGAGATGGAGGGTGGGGGCAGAATAGTGATGGAAAGAGGGAGAGAAGCCTTTATTGATTATCTTGGAGACTTTTCCACCGCGGCCATCCCCTGCTGGGGAGTTCTCAGGAGGGAGCAAGGCATGAGGGATAACGATGATGGTATTCTATGCCTATGCATTTCACAAAACGTTTCACAGCTAATATACGGTAAGAAAACCAAGTCCCCTCCCTCCTCCCCACAACAAAAACGTATCTAACAATGATCATTAGCATAGCCATTGTATTGTTTCCACATAACCCTAATATCATATATCCAAATTACAGACATGAAAGCCAAAACATATTTGTAGAGGCAGGGAGCGGCCACGTGACGTGCAATGTTTGAGCCTGAGTTTGTCTGCATGGTGTCGGTTGTCTGTCTCACATCGATTGACGGTTCACAACCGCTAAGTATGTCGAGATATTTGAAGAGGGATTTCTGCAGTCACATCGCGAATTATCATTTCCTTTGTCGTATAACGTTTATGCATGACCGATGTCCAGTCCACACAGCCCGCATCGTCTAGAGAAGGTGTGCTGAACAACCTAACATCGAACTACTGGACTGGCCTAGTCGAGGGTCTGATATGAACCTGATGGAGAATATCTGGGCCAACATGGCGAACACATGGGAACAGAACAGGAAAGAACGAAACAACAATTCGGACAGCACGTGGACAGAGCATGGGAAGTGCTTAGTGAAAGGCCTGATCTAGAGCATAATTATATCTCGTCAATGCAAAGTAGACTGCAGGGTGGAATCGTCATTAAATGTACAGTAGAAATGGTTTGCTCAGTAAAAGTAACATTTCTTTATAGCATAACCTAGTATTGTGGTTGCTGCTGATATTCCAAGGTATGTACCTATTATTATGCACTTAAGATACATTTCAATGCCAAAGGTGCTGTTGTGTATATGTACACAACGACTTATCTTGCTCTCGTGTTCCTGAACTTGATTCTTCTGAATTCTCTACTCTCTGGCTTCGGCTTTCCTGTCATTCTCTGACTAAATATATGTGTGCTGTTTACTTATCCCCTAACTCTACTATGAAATATTCTTCGACTATCTTACTTCATCGATGGAACACATTCTATCCATTTCTCCTTTCTCCGAAATCTCCATTCTGGGAGATTTCAATGATCACCACCACCTTTTGCTCTCCTCTCCTTTCACTGATCCACCTGGTGAACAAGCCTACATCTTTTCTATCCTTAATGACCTAGAGCAGCTTGTACAGCACCCTACCCATATCCCTGACCGCGTTGGAGAGAGCTCCAACATACTTGACCTCTTCCTGACAACTAATCCTTGTGCTTACACAGTCAATCTTTCCTCTCTGTTGAGCTCCTCCGATCACAACCTTATTACCTTAACCTGTCCTATCGCTCCGGTACGGCCAGTGGACCCTCCAAAGAAATGTTGACCGTGGCACTTTGGTGCTGCGGATAGAGAGGCCCTCAGGCAGTACTTCTTTGATTTTCACTGGAATGATTATTGCTTCCATGGCCGGGAGCCATCTGAGTGTGCCTTGCGCATTACGGAGGTTGTTCTCTCAGGCATGGAAGCATACATTCCCTTCTCATATCGTTTGGCTAATGCAAGAAAGCCTTGGTTTAGTCACACTTGTTCTAATGCTGTTCTTAACAAGGAGAGGGCCTATAAAAGGTACCAGAGCCAACCCTCCCATGAATCGCATCTTTTTTGTGTTTCTGCCCAGAATCGTGCTAAGTATATTCCTAGCTCTGCTAAAAATAATTTCATCCATAGTAAAGGCTCTCAACTCTCCAACTCGAATTCTTCTCGCTCCTTCTGGTACCTTGCCAAAAACCTTTCTAACAACTTTATCTCATCATCCTCCCCTCCTCTTTTCTGCTCTGATGGCTCTGTAGCTATTTCTTCTACTAAGAAAGCAGATCTCTTTGCTCAGACTTTATCCTCCAGTTCCACCTTAGACGATTCCGGTGCTGATCCTCCATCACTTCCCCTCTCTGACATCCTCATGTGTGACATTAAAATTTCTCCAGCTGATATATTTTCTGCCATCACTGGCCTCAATACTAACAAGGCATATGGGCTTTACACCCTACATACGTAAACTCTTCTGCGTTTGTCTATCAACTTGTACCTTTCCTTCTTGCTGGAAGTTTGCTCTTATTCAGCCAGTCCCAAAGAAGGGTGACCATTCTCAACCCTCTAACTATCGCCCAATTGCTTTAACGTCCTGTGTCTCAAAAGTTTTCAAATCAATTCTTAACAGAAAAATTTTAAAGCATCTTTCCTATCACAACCTTCTCTCTGATCACAAGTATGGGTTCTGTCAGAAACGCTTCACTGGCAATCTTCTCAGTTACCTTTCAGACTCCTGGTCATCCTCCTTTCGTGACTTTGGCGAAAGCTTTGCCACCGCACTTGACATCTCAAAGGCTTTCGATCGAGTCTGGCATAAATCTTTAATTTGCAAACTGCCCTCTCACAGTTTCTTTCCTTCTATCTGTGCCTTCACCCTTAGCTTCCTTTCTGGTCGTTCTATAGCCGCTGATGTAGACCGCCATCGTTCTTCTCCTAGGTCTATCAGTAGTGGTGTTCCTCAGGGCTGTGTCCTATCACCAACTCTCTTCCTTTTATTCATTAATGACCTTTTAAGGTGTACATCTAACCCTATCCACTCATACACTGATGATTCCATCACCTTTCCATTAGGTTCCTGCAACATCCATCTCAGCAGTTACTTCAACAAACAAGGGAAGAGGCTATGAGATACCTAATGTATGACTTGGCTCGTATCTCTGACTGGGGTAAAAATAATCCTGTTGTTTTTAATGCATTAAAGACTCAGTTCGTACACCTATCAAAAATCTTCCACGGGAGTACTCACTAATGTTTAACCCGAGGCGTCCTGACGACGCATGGGTGCGTTGCAACAATTTTGTCACAGTGACACCTGACGACATACCCATAAGTTACGCATTTGCAAGGTCCGTAATTTGCACAATTTTCAAATCTCGTGCTTGATTTTTGGTACATAGGCGCGGGAGACCTTCCCCTACCTGCCACCAGGTGGGGACACTCGGTGACCCTGTGTGACCCGTGCCCGGTCTTCTCTCGGTCACTCACCTGTAAGCAGTGACCCATGTCAGACATGGCGCGCCGAGGTTTCTCAGAGGAGGAAATTCAAGCCGCCCTGGACGCCTTCACGGGCAATAGATTTGCCACTCGACGATGATGTGGCGGATAAAGATTACGTGCAGCCAGAGGAGGAGAGTAGTAGCTGTGATGAGGAGGTCCCGTCCCCGAGGAAGCGCCGCTACATTATGTATCGTGCTGCTAGGGAGGGCCAGCCTGCACCCAAACAATGTGCACTCACCTCCCTTGCAGCCCCTACGAGAAATGAGGGCGATACCGAGGACGAGGACGAGGACGTAGCCATGGGACGTGCTGCCATGCGGTACGGCCGTGAACACATCATGCATCGAGGACCTGAGGGGCCAGCACGTCGAAAAATAAGGTATGGGCCTAGTGTTTTGTATGGGGAGGGCGAAAGTGGCGCGGCGGGAGTGCAAAGTGAAGTGGAAAGAGCTGTGGTGGGAGTTTTTACTGAAAGGGAAAGTGGCGGGAGTGAGTCATCGCGCTCACGTGGTGCAGTGAGGGAGCGGGACGGCCCATGTGGCGCAGTGAGGGAGCGGGAAGGTGAGGAGGAGCCCCTCCCCAGCACGTCTTATGCTCCCCAATATTCCCACACTTCCTCCCCAAAGCCCCCTGATGTTTCACAAGGCCGAAAAAGGAAGGGAAAGGGGAAGGGGAGCCGAAGGAAGAGGAGCGCGAGTGGGAAAGCCCGCCGCTCTCCACTTCCCCAACCTCCCCCACCAGCATCTCCTCCCCACCCCGACAAAGACAGCGATGGGGACGATGGGGGTGACGCCAATGTGAGGTTGGACTGGGAAGATGGGAGTGATTTTACTCCCATCATTCCCTCCTTCACTGATGAGTGGCGGTCTGGCTGCACTGCTCTGGGAATTCACCCACGCTGCACCAGGGTGGATTTCTTCCACCTGTTCTTTGGGGAGGAATTTGTGGGACGCATAGTGGAGCAAACAAACTTATTTGCAAGCAGGCAGCGCCGTGAGAGTGAATGCCAGGGCACGAGAAGCAGGCACTCCCTCCTCTATGATAACCCTGTCTCCCTAGCAGAGATGTTCGTATTTTTAACATTAGTTCTTTTGATGGGTATTGTACGGAAAAGACAAATTCTCGCCTACTGGACTATGGACCCTGTCATCAACATACCTTTCTTTGGCTGGGTAATGAGCCGTAATCGATTCCAGCAAATTCTCAGCCGCCTCCACTCTTATGATGCCGACGATCCTGCTAATGAAAATAACACGGACAGAGTGAGGAGAATTAGGCTGGTATTTGATCACTTTTTTTTTTTATGCAAGGAAGAAGGAACCAAAGGCCACAGGCCTGCAAACGTTGCGCTCATCCTTCTATCCTTATAGAGGCCTTGTCATAGACGAGAGTCTCGTGTTGTGGAGAGGCAATATTTCTTTTCGACAGTACATACCCAGCAAAAGACACCGTTTTGGCTTCAAGATCTTTGTTAGTGTGACTGTAGGACTGGTTATGTGCAAGATATAGTCTTGTACACCGGTGCACAGACAGACCTAATAGAAGATGGGAGTACTGGACTCTCTGGGGCCGTGGTAAAGACAATGATAGAAGAGTACCTTCATCGTGGACACTTGCTGTACCTGGATATCTGGTACACTAGCCCCCTTCTCACTCGCTATCTACACCTGCACGACACCGGAGTCTGTGGCACCGTTAAGGTAAACTGTCCGAACATGGTCAAGGTTGGGCGGAAACTGGACAAGAACGAGGTTGTCTTCTTCAAGGCAAACAACATCCAACAGTATGGAATCGTAACAGAGAAGTTTGCCTCTTTTCCACGGTTCACCGCCCCTTGATGCACTGCGCAGACTCCGTGGATTAGCGCAGCAGGAGGAGGCGCCACATCTGGAAACCGGAGTCGGTCCTTGACGACAATATCAATATGAGGCAGGTGGACCAGTCTGACTCCATGATTTTCAGTGTGGAGTGTGCCAGGACCACGATGAAGTGGTACAAAAAGCTCTTCTTCCACCTGCTCGATGTCACGGTCCTGAACTATCACCACCTCCATGCCATGACAATGGGAGTTCACGAGACCTTTGAAGGGTTTGTGAGGGAGCTGTCTCGGGAGATTATAGCCCAATATGCAATCGAAAGGCCCCAACACCGCCCCCGCCCCGCCACTGCTGCAGAAACTCCCCTGAGGACAACCGCACACCACTTTCCCATGCCTATCCCTCCCCAGCCAAACAGACCTAGGCCCCAACGCAGCTGTCATGTGTGTGGGAACTCAAAAGTGAGACCAAGCACTCAGACAAAAGACACCAGGTATGAGTGTGTTGAGTGCGACGTCGGGTTGTGCATTCACCCTTGCTTTAGGGAGTATCACACCTTGCTTCATTTTTTATATGGTGTGATTGCAATATGACGCTCTGTCTCCTGTAAAGATGCGGTATTCAGTCGCTCAGTGTAATAATAAGGCCTGTAAATATGTGGGAAGAGTTGTATAAAGTGGAAACGGGTGTAATGTTAGTGGAAAAGTATATTGTAAGTGATAAAATACAATCTAAGTTGAAAAAGGAGTCATAGCGAGTGTGCTTGCTATGTAAATACGGGCTATGATTGCACTAAATATCATCGTAAGGAATGAAAATAGGTGAATACATTTGCATAAAGTGAAAAATGGTCTAATGTCATTAAAACATTATTATGCAAGTAGAAAAAATGAAATGTATGTTGAAAGAACAGTCATAGCGAGTGCGCTGAGTATGTAAATATGCGATATCATTACGCTAAATATCATCGTAAGGAATCTATATAGGTGAATACATTTACATAAAGTGAAAAATGGTCTAATGTCATTGAAACAGTATCATGCAAGTAGAAAAAATTATATGTTTGCTGAAAGAAGAACGTTAGCAACGTTAGCGAATCATGTGTGACCAACGTGACCTAACTCGCTATGCCTGCGCAATGGAACAATGCTTATTTTTCCTATATTCCTCTGTGAAAACCATTATATTGTTGCTGTAAATGTTTGTCAGTTCCAAATTAATAAATGTAAACCTGTTGTTAGTTGTTTCCCACAATAATACCTACATAGAAAATGTGACTGCCAGACACCTCATTGACAATACAGTACCTGGTGGAGGGGAGACTAGCTGTTCCGAGCACTTATGGACCAAAGCGAGCTCTTTCTTTGTGATTTTCCATTGTTTCTCACCAAAAGCAGATGTTTGAGCCAAAAAAAAAAAAAATTCCCCAAAATGGGGGGGGTTGGGGGGGGGGGGGGGCAGATGTGGGAAATTGGTCGGGATGTGACAAGTTAATAATGTCCAACTCAGTCCTGCATCATCCTTGAACATGCTTGGGGTTTCATTCACTACGGATTTATCTTGGAAAGAACATATTATATCTCTTGTGAAATCTGCTTCCAAGATATTAGGTGTGCTAAGCTGACTCCGAACCCTCTTTACCCCTGCAGTTGTTGACTTTATAAAACACGGGTTATATTTGCCCCTGTGTGGAGTACAACTCTCATGTGTGGGGAGGCTCCTCACATACAGCTCTTCTCAATAGGGTGGAGTCAAAGGTTTTTCGTCTCATCTACTCTCCTCCTCTTACTGGCACTCTTCAACCTCTGTCTCTTCACCGCACTGTTCCATCTTTATCTCTTTTCTATCGCTTCTTCAACGGTCACTGTTCCTCTGAACTGTCTGCTTGCATCCCCCCCACCTCTACGACGGGCATGTAGCATCCGTTTAGCAACAAACTCTCATCCCTTTTCTGTCCAACTCTCTAATGCAAGAGTTAACCGTTACTCCCAGTCCTTCATTTATGCAACAGGTCAACTCTGGAACTGTCTTCCTCTGTCTGTATTTCCTACTTCCTATGATCTCCAGTCTTTCAGACACAGTGTATCCAAGCATGAAATGAACGGATCTTGAATTTGGCTCTCTTTTGTATTTTTTTTTTTTTTTTGTTCTTTCTGGGAAGGAACACTTTGCGGGCCCATGGTCTTTGGTTCCTTCTTCCTTGTGTAAAAAAAAAAAATACTGCATAATAATTTCTTTCTTTAATGAATATTTATGGCCTTAGTTTACAGATTGCATGAAATTAAATGTGTTTAAAATTTGGAGCAGGGCTGAACACATGAATTTTACACTCTTCAGGCGAAGAATTGCCCATTTTTAGTATATACTGTATGTTGAAGTTTTGGAAATCTTTTACATTTTTGGTAATTTTGGCACTGAGCAATAATGCCAAATTTTGAAAATGAAAGATTTTCTTGTAGTTAAGTAGTGCTCTCCTTCCCAAGTATTTAGGTGTTAATAGGACGTTCAAGGCACATTCTTTGTTCTTGTTAAAGCAAAAGTGGCCGAATTTACAAAGTCTGTTTTGTTCTGAACAGTGTTTGACTACTGAATCGAATTGTTCAGTCCTACATGCTAACCATATATTTGATACGTATTGGTCCCCGAAACAGATTAGGCAGAAAGTACCCACGTCCAACTTTTAAACACACTTTGTCAAATAGACCAATACTTTTCTCAGTCTTTAGAGCTTTCCGAAATTTTACACCCGTATATTTGAATTTATTGTTCTATGCTCCCAAAAAAATCATCCTGATATCGGGGGACAGGCAGACCCAGCTCATTATGAACCTTGTATATCAACCACAGATCAACTGACGTTCTGACAGAATTATAAGCACACTGTATCACACTTGATTTGTGCTGCTTATCAAGTATTCATCCTTCTTTATCAGTACGCATTATGTATTTGGTTTATAATTTCTTGCTCTTTGTAATTTCCTTAGATTAGAATATAAACATTACATGTTTTTGTTGAAACTATATAACAGAATTGATAGCCTATCTTCGTGGGGTTGAAATGCACAACTGACCTATAGGCTACCTACAGTTAGGAAGAAATACATCACTAGAATAGAATATCTTCGGCGATCTGATTTCTAATGCCAGTGATAAGTACTGTATAACTAAAGGGATATTCAGGACGGTTAAGATCTTTAAGGCATTATACGGATCGGTATTCTGTACAAAGTCACATTGATAGACACATGGATTCCTTGTAGGCCTAAAAAAGATCCATTTACAGATACACTACTTGATAAGTCCAAAATCTGAACTTCAATATTAAATAAAAAATCTTAAACTCCTAAGTGGAGGGCTTGTATCATATATCATGAAACCAGGCTAGGCCTATAACATCCGACAGGGGTACCCCACCACTGGAAATTACAGGCAGTGGCGATTTATTTTATCCCTTGCCCTGCTGAATATTTTGCAGTGGGTTCGATCGGGGTACCTCAGGAGCTGATCTAAGTCAATACAGGGGTGGGGCAAATTGGGGACCAACTCTCGGGGGCACCCCACCACTAGAAACTACTGGCAGTGGCCACTCATTACGTCTGGTGTCCTGCTGAACATTTTCCAATTGTTTCCAATAGCTTACCTCATGAGCTGATCTACGTCAGTACATGTGAGGGGCAAATTGGGGGCCAACTGGCAGGGGCACCCCAC
>JAGKTI010004417.1:27838-38376 GCA_018397915.1 Birgus latro
GCACTTCTCACCCTACATACAGTCTCTACCAGACAGCCTAAGCCACTGGGTAGAGATACATGGCTTGTAACGCCCCTGCTCAGGTAGGGATAAGCCGGTCCTCCAGTGGACCTCAACGGCTGATGACGATATATATATATATATATATATGTTATGCTACGTCCTTGGAGCCCAACTCCTTGTTCTCTGTACATTAGCACTGGATCTGGGGTTCCCTTCAAGACTGGGTCTAGAGCATGCAACCAGATGAATAGGGGATAAAAACTCGGGCTGATCAACCTTACACGTGTTTTGCCATAAAGAGTTACAGTGCCATATAAGAATACAATGCACAGATCAACACACTATCTGATACACAGGGGGTCTGGGTTGGGCTGCTAGTGGCTGGGTAGTTGCAGGTGTCGTCCAGGTGTGGGAGGGGGCCCGTCAGTTGCGCTATCCCACAGGAGGCACGGGACTGCCATCAGGGGCCAGGTCGTCAAAGGTGGGCTGCTGAGCGATGTAGTGGGAGGCCCTTTCCAGGTGGGGCCTCGATGAGTGGTCCGGCCCTCAGGACTGGGGCCGAACAGAGAAAGCAGGGGCACTTCAGGGTGCCTACTCCTGGGGGAGGACTGCTCAGCGGTGGGGGTGGAAAGGCCTCACCCTGTTTTCCTGGGGCCATCCCTGGGTGGCTGGGGGCTGCGGCTTCTGGGTAGTGAGGCCGTCAGGGGCTGCCTGCAGCATCTCATTTCCCCTGAGTTCAGCAGCGAGGCGCCACGTGGGGGGGCGTTGCCCGAAGAGAGTGGATCCCGGGCTCACAATGGGGCCGCTCCAAATCCTCCCTAGCTGTGCCTCCACTGGTTCTGGCTCTGTAGGGAGAGAGAGAGGCTGCAGATGAGGGACATACAGTGGCCATTCCCTCCCCGGCGTGTACAGTGGCCGTAGCCTAGGTTCTGCAAGTGCCAGTGGGCACGACTGAGTCTTCCCTGGTACGTACAGTGGCCATCATCGTACCTCTGTCTTGCCCTGGGACAACGGGCGAGGGACGTACAGTGGCCGTCGCCGAGGTCCTGCTCCCAGTGGAGGCTGTAGACAAGGGATGTACAGTGGCCGTTCCCTCCCTGGCACGTACAGTGGCCATCGCCTGGTTTCTGCTTGTGCCAGTGAGCATGACAGAGTATTCCCCGGTGCATATACTGCCCATCACCGTGGCTCTGTCTTTCCCTGGGACAACAGGCGAGAGATCTACAGTGGCAGTTCCCTCTTCAGCGTGTCCAGTGGCCATCGCTGAGGTCCTGCTCCCGGTGGAGCCTGCAGATGAGGGACATATCGTGGCCGTTCCCTCCCTGGCGCATACAGTGGCCGTTGCCTGGGTTTTGCTTGTGCCAGTAGGCGTGACAGATTCTTCCCCAGTGTGTGTAGTTCACCATGGTTCTGCCTTGCCCTGGACAACAGGTGAGGGATGTACAGTGGCTGTTCCCTCTTCGGCGTGTCCAGTGGTCATCGCTGAGGTCCTGCTCCCGGTGGAGCCTGCAGATGAGGGATGTACCGTGACCTTTCCCTCCCTCGTGCGTACAGTGGCCATTGCCTGAGTTCTGCTTGTGCCAGTTAGCGCGACAGATTCTTCCTCAGTGTGTACAGTTGCCGTCACCGTGGTTCTGCCTTGTCCTGGGACAACAGGTGAGGGACGTACAGTGGCTGTTCCCTCTTCGGTGCGTACAGTGGCCATCGCCGAGGTCCTGTTCCCGGTAGAGGCTGCAGGCCCGGCACGTACAGTGGCCATCGCCTAGATTCTATTTGTGCCAGTGGGTTATAGGGCCGAATGACTAGAAACCCCTAAGGAATATGACGGCACGCAGTAATAGGATACCAAGATCTAAAAACAATAGAAGAGGCAGAGACTGAGGAAAAATAATGGACGTATGAGGTGAAGCAACAGTTAAGGCCTGGATAACGAGGCGGAGCACGATACCACAGCTGCATCCTCGTTGTCTTATAATATTTTTTGTTATTTACTTCTAATTTCATCTGGTTATAGTTAATTATTGGTGAATGCTCTTAGCTGCCCACCACAATGTGGTTTATTCGTCCACATAAATTAATTCTAACATTTATAACCATCTGCACAGCTTCTGTGGGAATCAACATTAAATCCACGATCATTCTGTGTAACAGCTATATACAATTCAGGAATAATATTCGAAAAAATTATCACTGCAGTGATAATGACCAGTGGCTCGGTGTTTTATTTGTATGATGAGGATCCGAAACAGATGTGTTGTGTCCGAACCAGTTTCACAGGACTCCATGATAACATAGTCTATGTTATAATATATGCTATGTATGTTATGAAGGCATAATGTTTTGCAGGTGAACAGCATGGAAATACTTTGTATCCAACCTCATGAAGTGTCTCACCATTCGTCCCGTAGCTCAGTACCAAACTACCGCTCACGGTTGTCCGTTCGCCTGCCCTCTCTCTAACCCTGACTTCCAATTCCTTAGATCAAGGGGGATACAGAAACTTTGGTGCGTGGGTGTATATATTTTTATATATATTTATTTATTTTTTATGACAGGAAGTTTGTAGATTACTTTTAGATCAACTTCCAGATAGAATTAGTGTGTCAAAGAGTTTGTTTCGAACAGCGTAAGACTTGCTGCCAAAGAACACTTCCGAGGACAACAATAACGGCGTCATGTCAGCAACTTCTTAACGGCCATTCCAAACTATCGCATATCTTAATCAAACAGGCTTCTTGAGGCAACTACACACTTTATCCAGCCACGTCTATACAGCCATGCTAAGCACTCAACATACCTCAAGGAACACACACTCAGCAAACCCTACTACTAAGGAATTATGATAGTTCGTACACAATTCCAGCCAAACAAGCTTTTTAAGACACTGCACACTTTATCCAGCCACGTCTATACAGCTATACTGAATTCTTACATACCTCAATACACACTTAACTAAGCTTACAACTAAGGAATTTTTATAGCTCGTACACATTTCTAACCAAACACACTTCTTTTGACAACAACATTCGTCGGCCAGTGACATCTACACAATCAATTCTCATCCCCACCATTGTGAAACAAAGGCCCGTAGGCGTGATGGCACAAAAGACTTCGTAGCACCTCTCTCTTGGTGATTTGTTTTCCATGTTACACCTTATCATTCTCTAGTTTGTTATTAGTATTGCTTTAGTATCGACACAGATTATGTTCGTAACTCACAAGGGAATATTCAGTCGTCAAGTGCAAAACATATCTCTAAGATGAGGTACCACGAATTACCAAAACCACTTTAATTATAAGCCTGTTGATGGCATGCTTAAACAAAAATTGTGGCATTCCACATTTGTTCAATCGGCGCGCTGCACATGTGGATTGCACAGTTTATCTATACACTGTTATGGAAGTGGGTGATATTGATAAATATGATAGAGCATAGAAGAAAACTTGTTTCATAGTACATCATTATATTATAGGTATCTTTTAACGACTGTGAAGAAAATTTCCTGGGCTTCATATTTTTCTCAGTAACTTTGACATCCACAGACAGACGAATGTGGAATTCGACAAAAGTGAATTCCACATTTTCTTTCTGCATATCAGTTTATGACGAGTGCGACTAGAGCTCTCCACATTTTTGTCTAACTCTACGGCCATTAATTTTCTCAGCCAGTCTGACCCCTCTCATAGCCACATTCCAGCCACAAGGGAGTTTGAGCCATCACACTTCTAAACTGGGGAGCCATATTTAGGCTACAACCTCGCCCCCTCACGCAGTCGAGAGGCATTAATTCAAACTTTCTTCTCATACTCTGTCGGGCCCTCTTCACCCCCGCACGGCAGTCCACGTTGACGTAAATATCGGGCAAATTTTTCCCCGTTGATTTATCAGGATAATTTCTCATTGTTGGTTTACGTTTTATTCCATCTCAGATAATGTTGATGGCCAGTAGTTCGGCACAGGTACTATAGAATGCTGGGTTCCATCCGCCCTTAGCCATTGAGAACAGATGACCTGACATCCGGATTCAAGACATGGAAATATTGGTGATTTTGCTTGTGATATCTAAAAAAGTGAGAGCTCCACCCAAAGTCTGCCCTGTTATCTGTCTCACACGCCCGATCATTAGAGCTTCGCCTCGCCCGCTTCCCTTCTGTGCTATTAGTTGACAATCTCAGGTGATCAGAGTCACTCCCATTCTTTCCTTCCTTCCTTTCCCTTAAGTCCCCCTCCATCTATGTCTCTTCCTTCCCCTTACAGCTCTTCCTTCCTCTTCCATTCTCCGTCTCTCATTCCATCTTTTCCTGTCCCCTCTACCCCGTTATCCCATTCCATCCTCTCTTTTCCCTTCTATTCTGTTTTCCCCCCCATCCCATTCATCCACTTCCATCCCAGTCTTCCTCTCCCATCTCCCCTCCCCTTTTTACCCAGTTTTTTTCTCTTTCATCCATTTCTTCCCCTTTATTCTCTTCATTCCTCTTCCATTTCCTTCCTTTCATATATATTCTCCTTCTCTTGTCCATTTCTCCTTACCCTTCCAATTCTTTGTAATCCTCCCTTCCCCAGTCATCCTCTCCATTCCCTTCCTTCTATTTCATCCACTCTTCCTCATTCATCCCCTCCTACTCCTTCCATATCTTTTCCATACTTACTTCCCCTGTCACCTCTTCCTTCCCTTTCCACCTCTTTTCTTTTCTTTCCTTTTCTTTCTGCCTGCCCATCACATCCCTTTCCCCTCTCCATCTCCTTCTCTTTCCATCCCATTCTTTCCATTCTTCCTCTTAAATCATTACCTTCCCTTCCATCTCATCATTTGTTTTCCATCCCTATTTTTCGCTTCCATTCCCTCCTTCCACTGTTCTCTTCTTCCATACCTTCCTTCCCCTGTACTACTTTTTTATCCTTTCATTCATCCCTCCTTTCCCTTTCTTCTCCATTAATCCCTCTCTTCTTGACTTCCTCCCCTTCCACTTCCTCATCCCCTTTCCCTATTTCCTTCTCGCCCCCCCCCTTTCCTTCCATTCCTCACCGCCCTTCTTCCTACCTTACCTTTTCATTTCTCCATCCACTGCCATTTCTCCCTTCGCCTGTCTGCACCATTTCCCATCATTAGCGTACTTTCAACCACTCATTGCCTCTCCAGCCGCCCTATCATCACCATCATCGTCGTCTACATCACAATCTCTATCTCACACCCACCAGCCTGGCTCTATCAGTTCCTTATCTCTCCATGCCTTCTCCATCATTTCCCATCATCATCACCTCTCCCCCCCCCTCCCTTTTCTTCACATTTTCTTATTATAATCTCCCCATTCTATTAAATTCACCATTTTTTTTTTGGCATAATAACGGAATGCTCATTTGTTTGGCTTAGACGATGTATTAGTTTTTTTTTTTTTTTTTCAATAGTGGAAATTGAGAAGTTCGATGTACTCATTTTATCATGAACGAGGGTGCATCTCATCATCAGCAGCACTCACTGTTTATTAGCCTTCATCAGCATCAGCATCATTAACAACGCAACCACAGTGATTTCCCCATTACCTCAAGGACTGAAGCCATCATTACTACCGCTGCCGCAACTGCCGTCACCATTATTAGCCGTCATCGACCCTATCTGGAGTAACACTGTGAGCCTTCTTCTTCCCGATGAGCCTTCTCCTTCCCGACTGATTCACTGAAATAATGCTACCAACACCCACAACCAAACCCCGACACCCTCGTCCGAATGCATGTCACCACTATTTATAACTCGTCCACCTTCATCCTGTCACGGTCTGGACAACTCTATTCTCTATTCCAGTTAAAGTTACACAATATTACGCAGCTGAGAGTGAGTATAATAGCTTGACAGTGTTAATACTATCACCTTTAACACTTCTATCATCGAACAACTCGATAATTTACTTGCAGCCAAGGACAGACGAGTTTATTTGACTAAATGTAAGTCATAAATGCCTGATATTATCAGTTGGGAAATTCTCATACGTTTTCACCTTATTTAGCGTACTTCATTGGTACAGGTAAATAAGAACATAAGAAGAGAGGATAACTGCACTAGGCCGGTTCGCCCATGCTAGGCAGCTCATGGAAGAGTAACTGAACTACTAGAATGAGATAAGGATAGCAAAGAAGAAGACTCTCCCCGGCCCTCCAAACCCTCCAGCCGGGGCCGACAAGAAAAAGTCAGAAAGAACACCTCGCAATATTGATAAACTGGCGTGGACATTTTATAGGAAAATGTGAAAAGAGAAAAAGACTATCATAGTGTAACCATAAAAGGAAAAAGAATGAATTGGTACTGGTTATGAGATTTTTTTTTTATACCCATCCCTTATTAATTTTGTCATATGCTCATCTAGCCTATGCTTGAAACTCTCAATGGAAGGACCAGCAACTACATCACTAGGCAGCTTATTCCATTCGTCTACTACTCTATTGTCAAACCAGTTTCTACCTATTTCCTTATTAAAACGGAATTTATCAAGTTTGAAACTATTACTTCTAGTTCTATCCAGTATGTTCACTTTAGGTACATTGCAAATATTTCCCTTATTTTTCCCCTTCATCCACTTAAACGCCTCAATTAAGTCTCCCCTTACTCTACTCCTTTTTAGTGTGTGCGGTTAGTGGTAGGTGGTGGCGACCATCATCCACTCACTTGATGTAGTGCTGCCTACTTCTTCCTTACCCTTTATTATTATTTTTCTGTGCCTGCCCTCCTCTCTTCCTGTTTCTCCCATCTTTCCTGTCACTTCTTATTGCTTTTCTTTCCTTTACAGGTGGCTTTACATTGAGTGACAAGCCAACTGGTTTCCTGTAAGCCAAGAAACCATTTACAACGCTGGGTGGTAACCATATAGCCAAACCATACGTGCTCCCTACGTATCAACAAGTGAGCTGCGTTCCTGACGACGTGCTTCACGGAGGGTAAGCCTCGTTTTCCACCTTATGTGGGATACTTCTGCTTCAAAAATGTAGGTGGGCCATTTCCTGTAGGAGGCTGTACAGTATGTTGCCCTCCACAGTTTGGGCAGGACTGGAAAGTAGACATTAGGGTGGACGCTGGGTATCCAGCTGGCAAGCAGCTGTGGCAAACTGCTGGAGACCGGCAGTATTTAGCAGGGTGTGCAAATAGCCAGCAGGAAGTGCACTGACGGGAGGGGGGAATGTATTCCTTGACGGAGAGGACTGTGCCTCCAGTAATAACAGAGGAGGAGGATGGTCACAAGACTCAAAAACTATCTTGGCGATGTTTGCTGGCTGTTGGCGGCGTCCTCTGGAAGAGATTGTGTAGCACTGTAGCCTACAGACAGGATTTGGTGATGCTGTTCAGAGAGGATAAGTTTTACGTCCTCAGCACATTCGGAGAAAGGTTAACTCCGAAAAGAGATGCACGAGGGAAGTCGGACAGTACCAGTTGTGGAATTCAATGACGTCTGGAAAAGCAGAGACTTGATTCCCTGACGAGTTCGCTAATGTTTTTATTTTCTCTGCTTGTGCATCATTCTTGACTTTGAGGAGGCGAGAGCCGTTCGGTCTTACAGAGACCGTAACATCTGAACCAACCTGCCATAGTAGGGAAAGGTGAAGTGACAGGTCATTCGTTTAGCAAGTAATAATAAAATACTGAGACCAGGTCTGGGGTCCAAAAAGGGAGGTGGTCAAAGTCGAGGTAGGGAGTTGGGAAGCAGTATGAGGACGGAACGAGGAAGCTGAAGAAACGGGACGGATAGATGGAGGAAGACACGGAGGTAGATAAGGTAAAAGGTCTACTATGGATGAAGAACAGGTAGACGGAATGGTATATGGAAGGGACTATGAGGCAGGAGTCGGTGCAGATGAGCAGGAAGAAACAGGCAGGGGAACAGTGGAAGGAGTTGGAGAAGCCGGGGTCGTCATCGGGGTCAAAAAATCCGCAGAACCGAGGGAGGAGGAACCAGAAACCATATCCATAATTGTAGCCAGGAAGGAAAAAGTTCGTCATGACTGTTGAAAAAGAAAGGATTATTTGGGTGGAACGCGAAGGCTAGAGACCCAGCCAACGACCCAAGTAGGGATCAAGTTCCAAGTATGCACTCCCTACCTTATCTTTAAAGGGATAGCAACACCCTGTGGGAGAACTAAGCCTCCCAGCACTATAATGGCCCACCGGCTATTGGCCGAAAGTCCTTCCACTATGCAACAGCACCCCCAGATCCGAAAGCTGCCCCTTAGCAGCATTTCCATCCCTGCAGAGGTGCACACACTGGGGTGGCGCCGAACCACCATGATCCCTACAACTGGCTAGACCAATAGTCCATGAGCACACCCTGATCCTTCCTATTGCAACTTACTCTAGGTCATTGATGAGTATTTTGATGAATGTGGAAAATTCCACTCTATTTAAAGTCAAAGATAGAATAAAGAGATAGGAGAAAAGAAAGAAGCAGCAATAGTAGAAGAAAAGAATCTTGCAAAATTAGTTGATGCAGTGACAGGGACCCAAGGAGAGAGGAGAGGGTAGAGCAGACTGGAGACGCCAGTGCGATATCCACCTAGCAACCAGACTCCCCCACACTTTGGAGTTCATTAAGGTACCCTCTTATAGTTCCCATACACATCAAGTCCCGATCGATGTTTCCGACGACCCTTCCTCCACGAGAGCAACAAACAAGAGAACAGATGGGATGCTCCTGATGAGACAAAATGGACTGGATGTTTATAATAATCATTCTATCACCCCAGAAGCTACTCTCTTCTCTTCTTAATGTGTATCTCATTTATTCGTTCTTCCTAGGTCCTTTGTCTTTTCATTTTCATTTCCTGTTTTACTCGACCTCACCTATTTTATTCCACTCCTTCATCCCATAGTCCTCCGCTCCTTTTCCTTTTTAATATTAAATGTCCTACTCTTCTTGGTCTTTCCTTTTGATGTCTTTCCTGTTTCCCCATCATCCAATTTCGTGAAGAACCATCTGCTACAATTAAATTACTAAAGCTTCCTTTCAACGGCCCCCACCGTCTCTTACCCACCACTTCCTTTGCAAATACACAATACATATCATCTCCCATACTCACTTCAGCCTCCTCTCTCGCCTCCGGTCACTCACTATATCACACCACAATTCCCTTCCCATCTTATACATTCGTACCTCCTCTTGTCCTTCACGCTACCACAACACACACCTTCCTTATCTTACACACTCCTACCTCCTTTTATCATTCACCATAACACAACATACATCTTCCTCACCTTACCCACTCCATATCTCCTCATCCTCATCCTCTCCCTCCCCATACTGCAACACACCTCCCACCTCACGTCACCCACTCCTGCCACCTCCCTTCCACTCTTCTACCTCCCCATAATTACTAATTGAAAAACGCTAAGGGTGTTAATCCTTGGTAGAATGTGTTGTGACTTTCTGTTATATCCTACTTTCTCTTTGAGAAACTTTCTCTCATTTATTAAGCTTCCCATTTAAGGAGTACACATATTCTTTATTTTTGCGTTTCTCTTTGATACCCCCTTTTTTATGGTTATTTATAGACATTGCTTCCTGTGCTCCTCTTGCACCAACTTTCACTGTTCCAGGTATTAAATATAACTCTTTATTTTTTTGAATATCGAAGGAATGACAAAAATTTATTTATTGCAAACCCTTTTTTCTGCTGACTGATTAACGTTTCAGAATTAAGTAAAACTATATCAGTGAAAGTAAAATATGCAGTTTATTGCAAGTTTGAACACCACAGTGAAAGATTTTAACCCTTATAGTTCGACAGTATAACTAAATAATTCCCTGTGATTCTGCACATTCTGCTTGCCAGAAAACCGTTGCTTTTCTCCTCATAAGTTTGATTACAAGTATCTCGACTACTGGTATGCTTTCCATTAGTAATACAGAGTTATCCCATAACATTACCACCATTCTGTATATAAATTTTCTCCATCAATACCATTTGGTATATGGCTCCAGTATGACTTACTGATCCCACAAAGTGATATAGGCGATTGGAATATTTATGACCTTAGTAAAACACCCTCCCAGCATAACTGGCATTAAGCATGTTATAGAATGGGTGAGATGAGAATGATTATGTACGTTTTACGAAAAGCTTCTCTCACGTGTTTACTATTCCATTCCATTCCCTCATTTCACCGGTCTTGCCTTCTCTCATATATGCTGTTTCTGTTATACGAGTGATTGAGTGAGAAAGTGAGTGTGTGTGTGTGTGCGTGTGTGTGTGTGTGTGTAATTTACCGGGTCGGCCAGGATCACTTGATGGTCGTGATTGTCAGCTTTTACCCTCCCGGAAGGGAGCTGGGAACTCATGTAGTCCGATCTAAGGGCAAGGCTGTGACCTTCACACACGCACACACCCATCCCCTTGCTCAAGGGGGACAGTAACCACCCACTTCGTCATTGAAACTTTTCGCAACTTGAGCGAGGCGCGAACTCCCGTCTACCAGATGGCAAGCGAGAACGTTGCCACTGAGCCTGCGAGTGTGTGTGTGTGTGTGTGTGTGTGTGTGTGTGTGTGTGTGTGTGTG
>JAGKTI010004417.1:38472-50732 GCA_018397915.1 Birgus latro
TTGTGTGTGTGTGTGTGTGTGTGTGTGTGTGTGTGAGTGTATTTTGTGCAGTGTATGGGTGCGTCAGAGTCTGTATTGTTACTTTGGCTGCGTGTTTGTCTACTTTGAGCGTTTCTGTTATGCTTTGAGTATTCAAACTCATTTTCTCACCAGGACATCTAACATTAAAATGTGAAAAAGATAAACACAAGATTTTTTTTCCCCACAAAGAGCTGAAGAACTTTATCATTTTTCTCCCACTGATTTCACACACTTGCCACCATGATTCGGTCACAGCTATCACTCTTCCTACCAGGGCTGCCGAGACGTTTACCCCCATCAATTTATAGACCCGTCTGCTAAAGACATTTCCTGTTAAATGGATAGACCGCGTTTACAGGCGCTGGGCAAACCAATATAAGCTTAGAAACTACTGACCACTAGGACATCGTCAGATCCCAATCTTTCTCCATCTCCATCGTATCAGTAGCGCTGGTGCATGAGTAAATTTCTTATCTAATAAATTTGCCATCTCATTCAACATCAGTACCATCAGTGCCACGGGCCTGAGGACACTCAAATTTTCGATCAACCTCTTACGTAACTCGGCTATATATATTTTTTGCTGGGAAAACATGAGACACGTGAAGAGTCGATGCTTTTTTGCCAATGTATATAAGAAAAAGAAGAAGAAATAATGATAACTTTCTCCCCGTAAATAAAACAAAAAATATCAGTTTCATGAGCACAGTGAATTGAGCAAATCGTATTCACTCTTTGTTCTTCCGGAAACACAAATTTAAGTTACGAGAAGGAAATGACTGAAAAAACTGCCCGTGAACCCCAGCTCAGCCTCTAATGGTGAGAACGGTACAACCAGAGCATGAGTGATTCCCACTGACTAGCAAACAGATGACAACAGAAAATACTACAAGAACTGGGCTCGACGATCAAGGATACTATGGCGTGAAAAACGAATCGTTGATATAGTAATCCCGGTGATGCTGCATATGAAGTACCATTGCTATACTGGAGGTCATCACCCACTTTATAACACTCATCGTAATGTCTCTGCTCAGGCTAAGTTAGGGTTTGATTAAAAAATGGATAATGAAAAAAAAAAAAAGATTGCCTTTGGTGTATCTCCCTGTTTTCCGTATTATTAGTAGGATACGTTTGTACACGATGAGTTTTTGCCCTGCTAGATTTTTGTTAATTTCAGCTCAAACTTTTCCTGACTATTAGCTCCTCTGCTGACAGAGTAAAAAAAAGTAGAAGACCTACCTTCAAAACTGCCTTAAAATCCATTTTTATCTCACAATTCGCTGGGCAAATGGAGTATACAGTTAAGCGAATCAAGGATGCATTCCGCCATGCGTGTCTGAGATCTGTCCTTAAGTATCGGTGTGCTGTGTCAAGATTATACGTCCTTAGCGTTACGATGTAATGATGGGGGATGCCAGTAATCAACAAGGCGGACATTAGATGTGAAACAAGCAGAAGGCGTATCCCAGATGCCACGACTGTCTACAGACCGGTGTAACTGGGAAACAAACTAACACCTCTGCCCCGTCCGAACTGTGATATAATTTCATGGGATAATCGATGATGACATAGCGAGCTTGCAAAACTACCAAGGAGACACCACCGTACCAGGGAAGGAATACTATCATCAACACACCACAGGCGTGAGCACACGTCGGCTAGCGGTGATTGAAAGCAAAAAAATGGAGAGAGGAGGAGGAAGACAGAAGGATAGGTAGAAAGAAAGAGAAAAAAGGAGATAAGGAAGAAGGAGAGGACAGGAAGAATGCGATATAAGAAGTGGAGAGAGGATTCTTCCACCGTTAACGCTGCCTCTCATACAACGTCTAACTTCATAGTCATCCCAGCCAACTTCACCATCCACCACCATTATAGCCCACCCAGTCCACTTTTTTCTGCCCCCCTCCCCCCCTTTTTTGGGGGGACGCTCATACTGCGTTTGAATATTTTAACAGTCTACTTACAACATCCGTCTTCCCAGCTTAAGCAATATCTTCCTCAGCATGGTATTACTCAATTCGCCAGTGCACTGAAAGGTACTCCCGTCTCGTGGCAGCCTATGAGCTTCTGACAGATACATGAACTGCGGGTGTGAGAGTTATAGCTACCAATATTTGATGTTATTCCATCCAAAACCAGCCAAGCTGTGTGTTGTCATGTTGAACATCCGATTCTCACTAACAAAACTAATGGTTTTACAATATGCATGGCCTTATAAAGATGAATTGGGAAAAAAATAGTATAAAATATATGTTCTACTCCTATCAGGTGATTTCTAGGGACTTATTAAAGAGGATTAATGTGGAAATATTGCCTTCATGTAGGTATAAACACGGTAAATCATTCTGATGAGGGTAACCGGATTTTCATTTCTTAAAAACAATGATGAAATATATGGATACTTTTGCCATACGACATTTCTCTTCGGTACTCGGCTCTGGCACACGTACAGTCGTAAACAAACACGAGACTGGCGAGGTGTGCTGTTGATGGGATGACTGGTCACGTGAGATATTTCTTCAGTTCAGGAACTGTCCAGTCTTCTGCATTTTCGGAAGTCACTACTCAAAGCCGAAGTCCTGTTGCTCCTTTGGTCTTGATGGAGTTGGGCTAGAAAAATCGGCTGTCTTCCTCACTAAGTCGGTAGGGTACACTTGCATTTGTCATACATTGCTCCGGCAGTGAGTTTTAAAAATATGGTAAAAGTTGTGCATGAAAGCATTTCTCCAAATATTTACCATGTTATAATCTTACAACGATTATATGGGATGTTTATTGAATAGTAAATCGTATGTAGAAGTTATTTCCATGGAGAAGATGATTCCTGTTTTATAGGTATTTCTTTTCTAATACCACTTACACACCAAAAGCATGATTGTCAAACGCATTAAATTGTTGGGATTTGAAGAAACTATATGAAAGCAAGCAGGACAATTTATCTTTGAAACCCACAAAACATGAATCTGGGAGAAGTTCACAGATCTCCACCAGATGGCAGTGCCTCTCGGTGCAATGCCCAATACCTACCACTCATCTGGCCTTTGCCTCCTACCCATCCACCCTGCCTATAAATGTTTTGATGGGGTCAATATTGCTGAGAGGAAGCATTTGCTAGGTAGGAAGTACTGGACAGTTCTCAGTACTTCTTGTATTTTTTTCAGTTATGAGTCATAGTTGCTAATTAGCATGCTATTTGTGAGCAGAGGTATTATGTAATGAAATGCATTAAACTTTATGCTCCTTTTTCTCTATAATGTTTTATTTATGTGACTGCTAAATTATTTTATTTCAGTCTGTATGCTAAACCATTTAGAGTGTTATGTAATGTAAGAAAACTCTAGCATGTTTTGGATGTCTCCAATTTGGCAACGGTAGGTGTTGGAGTAAACTAGAAGATTCGAGTGTAATGCAGGACTATATAAAAAGGTGGAAGACCCTAGGAGAGTCAGTTTCAGTTCGTGTAATGCAGGACTATATAAAAAGGTGGAAGAGCCTAGGAGAGTCAGTTTCAGTTCAGTTTTAGTTTTAGTGCAGTTCAGTGTCAGTACGGCCTAGTGAAGATTGTATAGCTCCTGTACTTGTGAAAACAGTGAGGTGTAATTGGCAAGCATTATTTGCTGACTAAAGATTGCGAACTTGAGAAGCCATTGTTTATTTACCACGCCTCAGCCGTTCCTGTTGTTGCATACTGAAAGCCTGACCATAGGAAGAACAACTCACTGGGCAACGACCTTCCTTTACTGAACTACTGCTGTTGGAGCCTGTGGCAGTGTGAGACAGGGCCATGACAGTGGTGTTAGGAGTGTGGAACATTAGAAAAGTGCTGCAGTGTGTCTAATTCTCGACATGGAGCAAGGAGGTGTGCAGATAAGAAGCCCAGCTGGGTAGGAGGAGGAGGTGCCCCTGGCTGCAATCATGCAGCTATTTCAAGCGAAGTGTAAAACTACAAGCGCAAAATAAAGAACAGAAAGAACTCAAGAAAAAACTCAGTGGACAGCTAAAAGCACAAAGTGAACGACTAAAAGCACAAAATGGAGAACAGAAGGAGCAGTATGAATGGCTTCAAGAGGCGTTACAGTAGCACCGAAAGGAGTTTCAACAGAGGATGCCAGGACAGCTAAATGTTTTCATGGGAGAAATGAAGGAAGAAGAACAACAGCTGAAGGAGGAAGTATACACTGAACTACAGCAACAGAAGTGTGAGGTAAGTAATAACGTGATGAGTGCAGACAGCATGTAGACACTCAGTTAAAGATTAGTGAGGGAATAATGATGGAGTGCAGATAGCATGTAGATGACCAGTTGAAGCATTTAGTCCACCATGTTGAGATAATTAGTGTGAGAATTGATGCTGTTGAGAAATACAGCACTGCTGTGCATCAGGTTAGTGTTCAGGGAGCATATGAAAAAAAAAAATAGACAGTGTATGGTGGATCTTGACGAATCCCAAGCATCTAAAGATAGCAATACAGGGTTCAGTAATCAGAATGTAGGAGTTTTAAGTCCTGGACTTAATTATGATGCCCCTGTTTTTAGATCCCAAACCAGTGAAAGGCATGGCTATAATATGGGTCCAGTTAAAAAGAAACCTCAGGAATTTAATGGTAGAGTATTTGGGGAAGCTTACCGTGCAAAGTTTGTTACTTGCTGATCAGAATGGTTGGCATGATAGGCAGAGGGCAGTGAAGCTTGCTGGTAGCCTCATGGGTGCTGCAATAAAGATTCTGGCCAAGATGTCAATGGAGAAGAGGAACAGTTATCAGTTCTGAGTAGAAGTACTGAAGCACAGATGAGGGACCATGTACCAGACTAAGGTTTACAGGACTAGATTCCAGATCCATGCACGGGCTCGAGGCGAATCCATCCAGCAGCTTCCTCATGACCTGGAGAGTATGGTACACAAGGCATACCCTGGAGCAGCACCTAACCTGTTGACCATTCTTCTGGGAGAGCAGTTCATTGATGCTTTTGATACTGCAGAGTTGAAAGTGCAAGTGAAGCAGGCACAACCCAGAAGCATGCAAGAAGCACTAGCTAGGGTTCTGGAACTTGAGTCACATTAGGTCCAGCACATACACTTTTCAGGTAGGTTGTATTGCATGATTCAAGGCAAGAATTGGGCAGGTACATGAAGTGGAAAAATTTGAAGGAAGTTGCTGGTACTGTGAAAAGCCAGGACATCGGAAAGTGGACTGCTACAAGTAGAAGAGACAGCAGAAGCTCAGAAGAGGTTGCTGATTCTGTGAGAAGCCAGGACACAAGAAGGTGTATTATTACAAATGAAATTACTGTAGGAGCAAGAACAGAACAGTGCAAGGAAACCCACAATTGCAACAAGTGGGTGTTGGACATGTGGTGAGGTGGAGCACTTCAGCTATGATTGTCCAAATGAGAAGGATGGCAAGAAGAATGCTGCAAAAGACAAGAAGGATGAGGGTAAATTAGTAAAGGCTAGTGACATGAGGCAACAACCAGCCAGTTTTTCCCAACAAGCCCCTTTACTGAGAAAATACAAAAAAACCTTGATTGGTAGCGTGCAAGAAGACGGAAGAACAGTCTGCAAGCAGTGTGGTATGAATGGAAATCTTAGCAAGAAATGCCGCCGTACTGTAGTGACAGGGCCAGCATTAGATGAAGAAAACCTGAGGAGGATGCAAGTGGAAGATTCAGATTTACAACCAGTGCTAGAGTGGCTGCAGTGGAGTACAGTGCGACCATCTTAGGAAGAGGTTTCCAGGCTCAGCCCTGTGACTAAGTGCTACTGGAGTCAATGGAATCTTCTTCGTTTGAACAACGCACTAGTGGAGAGTCAGTGGGAGACTCCCGATGGTCTCAGCAAGTATCGTCAACTGGTGGTTCCAAAGAAAATGAGGTTTGAGATTTTGGATGAGTCCATAACCAGATGACTAGTGGGCACCTGGGAGTGAGGAAAATGCTAAGTCGGCTGCAGCAGAGGTTCAATTGGACTGGTATCTGTCACGCTGTTGAGGAGTTGTGCCCGGCCTATGATGTATGCTGTGCCAAAAAGGGACCCAATATTTGTGGTTGCACCCCTCATCAACTGTACCAAGTAGGTGCACCAATAGAAAGAGTTGCGGTGGACATTGCTGGACCTCTGCCACTCACTGAAAGAGGAAATTGATATATATGCATCACCGTGAACTACTTTACAAAGTGGACCGAAGCCTGTGCCATCCCCAATCAAGAGGCTGTGACTGCTGCTCAGGTGTTGGTTGACCAGTTTTTCTGTCATTTTGGGATGCCACACAAGCTACATTCAGACCAAGGAAGAAACTTCGAGTCTTCTGTGTTCCGTGAGTGCTGCAGGTTACTGGAGATCAAGAAGACCAGGATGACCCCAATAAGGCCACAGGCAGATGAGATGGTGAAGAAATTCAACAGGACCCTGCGGCAAGAACTGATCAAGTACTGTGTAGGAACAGATGGAATGGGAACAGAAATTACCAACATTGCTGATGGCATAGTGGTCTGCATCCCATGAGTCTACCAGCTACACCCCTGCAAAAATTGATGTTTGACCATGAGTTACGCTTACCAATTGACCTGTTAATGGGAAGACCACCTGGCGACAAGCTGCTTACAGACACCTTCAGGTATGCAAAGCATCTTCAGGAAAGGCTGGCTGAGGTACATCATCAAGTGCGAGGAGCCATTAAGTAGTCAGGAGCAGTGATGACGCACAAGTATGATGCCAAGGCAAGTAAGGTGAGCTTCAAGGATGGTGGAAGTTTAGCAACACAATCCTCGGTAGAAGAGGGGACAGTCACCAAAGCGCAGAGACCATGGAATGGGCCCTGAAGTGTGATGGACTGTGTCACGAATTTTCTACATTCTGAAATTATGTAACGTAAATCGTGACAGCGAGTGATTTTGCGGGAGCAAAGAATGATTCTTAAATGCACGAGATTTCACTCATTCTCTCAACCATCCACTCGCGTACTTATATTCACATCAAGTTGTCAAAACTTTCGTCATTCTTTTGCGAGTGATTGTCTTTATGTACAGACAATGCATTTCTCTGAGCGATAATTTCTGAATTATCGCTTTTGCCTCCCTGGCTCTTACCGGCCACACCCTTTCACACGCCCTCACGTCGGACACTTAAAACCAGAGTCAGTCTGTTTCTTAGCCTCGGAGCGTGCGGTTGTGCTTTATGAAAGCTTGAGTGATCACTTTTCTTAGCGATTTCAGGTCTCAGCTTGTATTGGCGTGTATTCCCGAAGCTCCCACCAGCTTGGTGATCGACTACAGCAGCACGGTCTCACCTGTACCGTTTAGTATTTCCTTTTGTTTTCCTAGGCTTAAGTTTTTGATTATTTAGCTATTTGTCTGAGTGTTTGAGTGAGTGCATATCCCTTTCTTTGATTTGAATTGAATCATGTAACGTAAATTTATTTTTTTGTATTCAATAAATTTACAGTTCGTTTTCTCGAGCTTTGTTAAATGTAACAGTCGTGTTTGATTTCCCCACATATTTAGTACACTTTTGCTACTCCACGTTAGCACAACTCTTTATATTAATCATGACTGATACTTAAGCCAGCTTTTGGTATTAATTCTTAAATCCGTTGTGCTAGCTAGGAGTTTGGCTCAGCCAAGATCCTGATTATTATTATTATTATTATTTTTTGAATGTTAAGGACAGAAACTAACTTTCTCAGAGGCCAACAGTACTGTAATACAGCCTACTTGAGCGTTTAGTCTCTGCCGTGTACTGTTGAGAAAGTCTATAAATTCTCTACTCTAGAGAATTGGCGAAGTAAGCCAGCATAAAAGTGAAATCGCTACTTGATTTAACGAGTCTATTCTCTCGTAATAAATGACTCGATAGTCATTCCTAGCACACATAGCTATACATTGTATACGCTGTTATACAATATTACATTTTCCCCCTGACATCTGGCGACCTCATTCCAGGATAAACTCCTAGCTTGAAATTATTACCAAATTACTCACTCACTCTTACTTAGTTAGACTGCTGCACACCAGCCACACTATCGGTCTTACTTCAGTTTTCACTCAGTCTCAATCTGAGCATGATGGAATCCAGTACATACCTCCAGGAAGCCAAGGACATGGGGCTTACTAACCCCCAGGAAATTCGAGATTATGTCCTGTCACGCTGCAGTTACGAGCAGCAACGCGAGAATGCTGCCCATGAAGAGCGGAATATTCAGTGAGATCATGAGAAAGAACAACGTGAGTACGAGGAATGGCAGAAAGTACGTGAACACGAGCGTGCCGAGCGCGAGGCACATGAAAAACACAAGCTTGCAGTGCTGAAGCTGAAGCGAGACTCCCTGGCTTCAGGCACATCAGGTGCAGCTAACCCAAGTTCTGCTAGCGCTTTCTCAGCACCTGTTCTAGCAGCTCCACGTCTCAAGCTTCCTTCTTACAAGGAAGGCGAGCAAATCGAGCCATTTATAGCTCGTTTCGAGGACATGGCACGGCTGTACAATCTGGATGAGGCAGCTAAGCGGCTTCAGTTCCTTAGCCTGTTTGAGGGCCCTGCCCTCGACATTCTCCACAGAATTCGCGGAGATAATCTCACGTACGAGATGATGAAGACCGCACTCATCAAAGCGTATGGTCTTACCGTTGATCATGCTAGGAATCAGTTCATGAAGGCGCGTCTCCAGGAAAAGGAGACAGCTGTTCAGTTCCTTGACCGTCTCACGGCATACTTAGGCGAGTGGATGGAGAAGGACGAGACTCTCAGCACGCGAGAGGGAATGACTGACCTCGTGCTGCGCACACAGCTGGAAAAGTCGTAGCCTGCTGAGCTAATGGCCCAGCTCAAGATATCCAAAGTGAAGGATGCA
Source organism: Birgus latro (assembly GCA_018397915.1). NCBI lineage: Eukaryota > Metazoa > Arthropoda > Malacostraca > Decapoda > Coenobitidae > Birgus > Birgus latro. The sequence continues at coordinate 47,340 of JAGKTI010004417.1, forward strand.
AACCAAATGGTGGAAAAGGCTGATGCTTTCTTTAGTGCGTATGGGTACGAAACTCGTTAGCAGCAGTCCTGGAACAGGACAGATACTGCTAAGTCTGTGAAGCAATCTCAGACTGAACCCCAGCATCAAGGTCATTCTCAAAATAATGGTCATGGTCCAGGCAAATGGCAGGAGGACCAGGGGCAGAATACACAGAAACCTGACTGGAAAAGGTACAACAAGTACCCTAACCAGCAACAGTACCTTGGCAGCAGCAGTATCAGCCACGCAATGGACAAACCTTTCCAGCACCAGCCCCAGTGTATCGGAGGCAGGAGGCAAACGCAGCCTTCATTCCCCAACAGGCGCATGATGGTGCTGTCCCCACCAGCACAGGTCCTCTTTCACAATTCTCTAGTCCTCCTCAGATGGTGAACTCTCCTCCACAGGCCGTTAGTGCTCCTGCTCCCCAGATGGTGAGTACAACTTCTCGTTCACCTAGTTCAGGTACAACTCCTCATGCACCTAGTTCGGGTACGACCCCTAAGGCATATAGTCCTGTCACATTTGAAGAGTTGAGTGCCATGCAGCATTATCAATGGCTGGCCGCTTCCTCCACAGGCCCTCCCACAGGTAACAGTGCCTTCCTTGTTCAACCAGGGTTTGTGGGAGGTGTTTCTGTAAATGTTCTGAGAGACAGTGGTTCCTCAGGCTGCACTGTCAGGCAGAGTCTTGTTCATCCTGAAGAATATACAGGCAGACAGATCCAAGCTCAGCTTATTGACGGATCAGTTAGATTGTTCCCTGAGGCACGTATCCAGGTAGCATCTCCCTTTTACGCAGGTTCAACAGTTGCAGTTGTCATGCAAGAACCTATGTTTGACCTCATTATAGGTAATATACCAGGTGCCAAGTATAGTTGCACTACAGATGTCACTACTCAGACTTCGGCTGCAGTAACACGAGCCATTGCCAAGCCTCCAAATGGTGTCGCCCCGTTGGCCATTGCATTTCCGCAAGATCTGATTTGTAGTCAAGATGTTGTCCAAGAACAACAATCTGACCCGACACTTGCTGTTGTGCGGAAGAAACAAAACGGTAAAGTGACCAAGTATTCATGTGGAGGACGAGCCAGGTTCCTTTGCAAACAAGGATGGATCTACTGTGAGTCATAAACACTCGAGGGCGAGGTTCGACTGCAGTTTGTCATTCCCGAGAAGTACCGCCAATCAGTATTAGAATGGGGTCACTGTTTAGCATCAGGAGGTCATATGGGCAAAAAGAAAACCTAAGGCCGCATCCGTGCTGACTTTCTGGCCGGGAATGGGACAGGAAATAGACAGTTTTGTGAACTCCTGCAGTGTGTGTCGACATACCACCATTCAGGAAAGTTTCCTTCCTGCGCCGTTTGAATCCACGCCCATAATCTCTGAGTCGTGTGAGAGAGAGGGCAGTGGTAATGTGGGTGTAGACCTGACGTCTCACTCGGCCCCACAGGACATAATATGTCTGGGGTCTGTACATACATATGTACCGTAGCTCATAAGCCCATAGTTACGGCGATCCCAACCGAGAACACCAACGACAAATGAGCAGTCGCGGCGATCCCAACTGTGGACACCGACGACGAGACCTTATTAGTCGTAAGCATAGGGCTAGTACATATTGTATGTACCGTAGGTTAAGGGGGAAGTTCGAGACCCCGCAGAGGCAATCTGAGGCTGTTTGAATTACCTTGTGGTGTGTTTCGAGTTGTGGGCCTCTCTGAGGATTCCCGAAGATTACACAAATGCCACATGAGTGTTCACACCCACGCAGCGTGTTAAAATGTGACCTGCCCAAGTTTGCATAGGGATTCTCGACTTACCTTTATTAGTTATAAGTGCGTAGTCACGGCGATCCCAACCGAGGACACCGATGACAAACGGGCAGTCGCGGCGATCCCAACCGCAGACACCGACGATGAGCCTTTGTAGCAATAAGTGTATAGTTATAAGCGAGCAGTCACAGCGATCCCAACCGAGGACACCGATGACAAACGGGTAGTCGCGGTGATCCCAACCACGGACACTGATGACGAGCCTTTTGTAGAAATAAGTGTAGTTATAAGTGTGCAGTCATGGCAATCCCAACCGAGGACACTGATGACAAACGGGCAGTCGCGGTGAACCCAACCGCGGACACTGACGACGAGCCCTTTGTAATAGTAAGTATAGCTATAAGTGTGCAGTCACGGCGATCCCGATCGAGGACACTGATAGCAAAGGGCAGTCACGGCGATCCCAACCGAGGACACCAACGACGAGCCCTTTATTAGGCGTAAGTATAGGTTAAAAAGGACAACTATTAAGGAAATAATGGCGACCTCATATGTACGAAACTTGCTGTTAATTGATTTTCAGCTAAAGTGTACTTTCTGTTGTGTACGGATTGATTGCTGGTTGGATGAAATTGTAATTTAGTACAAATTCTCACATTGACACTATTGATGTTCCACCTTGACTCATTCCACAGGTACAGTTGCTGGGTGAAGCAGATGTCCAGGACCATTGATTGTCTCTGCTGCACGCTGCCACCTCTTCTCCTTTGCCCTCGTCGCCTTTATTATTGCATTAATCTGTAGTATTATTATTGCTTTACATGTAGGTACAGTTGCACTACAACTGTTACACCGTGTATCACATACACCACGCTACATAATAATTAGTTGTCAATGTAAATGTAGCGAACTTTTGCTCAGTTTGACCTGAGTACAGGATTTTTCACCGTCGTCTCGGAGTTTTTCCCTCAAGCTTGCTTCTCTTAACGTAAATATGAGTTTTTTACGCTCAGTAGGCGACAGTGCTTTTCTCCTGTAACAGGATAGTACACACAACACAGTGTGAATCTTGTGTGACTGAGTTAGGGTGTATATACAGTATATATATATATATATATATATATATATATATATATATATATATATAGATAAATTTATATTTTTATTGGCGTAATTTTACGAATTTTTTACTTTCTGTAATTATGTAACGTAAATTGTGACATCGAGTGATTTTGCGGGAGCAACGAATGATTCTGAAATGCACGAGGTTTCGTTCATTCTCTCAACCGTCCACTCGCATACTTATATTCACATCAAGTTGTCAAAACTTTCGTCATTCTTTCGCGAGTGATTGTCTCTATGTACAGAAAATGCATTCCTCTGAGCGATAATTTCTGAATTATCGCTTTTGCCTCCCTGGCCGTTACCGGCCACATCCTTTCACATGCCCTCATGTCGGACATTCAAAACCAGAGTCAGTCTGTTTCTTAGTCTCGAAGCGTGCGGTTGCGCTTTACGAAAGCTTGAGTGATCACTTTTCTTAGCGAATTCAGGTCTCAGCTTGTATTGGCGTGTATTCCCGAAGCTCCCACCAG
>JAGKTI010004418.1:0-50718 GCA_018397915.1 Birgus latro
ATGTATATATATATTATTTTGTATAAGAATAGGGCATAGGGCTCATTTCAATGGATGAAAACAGTGGAAAAATCCGGGGAAGATTTACTTAGCGCAGAACGGCTGAACAGACGAGATGAGAGAGTAATGGAGGGGATGTAGGGAGGGGAGTCTGGAGTGGGGGAAAATGGCTAAATTGTCAACAATGGATGGGAGTACTGATGGCATAAGCAGCTCTGGCTATTGTTGGACATTGGCAGTGCTGATAGATGATACAAGTCACCACCTGAAAGCCCGGGCGAATTAAAAATAACACAGAGTCACTCAAATGACGCTATGATCCATTGCACCCGACCGTCATGAAAGTGACAACCCGTGGTTAAGGGGGTAAAGCTATCTAGTGGGACCATATAAATTAAATTACAAGGAAAATCAGAAAGAGAGAGAAAAAAATGGCCTACATGAATGATGTTAGCAAGAATGAATATCCTCTTTCACACAACTGTGATGACAAAGACGTCCACACAGTGCTGACACATACACTGTCTGCCATATGTACAAACGATCGACAAGTGAGTGTATATAGTTAATGTTTTATATATTGTATATATATTATTATATAAAATAACAAAATATGGGGTTATATAATATAATACAATACATAAACTAAGCCTTAAAAAAAGGTCCCAAGGATTAACAAGCAATTATGTAACCTCGGACACCACCGAAGAACCGAACACAAATGATGAAAACAGATTAATATAAAAATAAAGATCGCATAACAAACAAAAATAGGTGCAACTGTTACTATATATATGTATAAACTTCTTCTATGGGTGAAACAACGAGGAAAGTTATTGTTCTCCAAGAGCCAGTTATGTACATCATCACTATCATCGACTGCAGTGATGAGGGGACTTATATATATTGTGTAATATTACTACAGCAAGTGTTACATATGACATATTCGTAATACAATTGATTGCTGTGCCATGCTATTGTGTTACTATTGTGTAATTATATGCATGTGCTCAGAATTATGTCCCAACTTACAATGTAACATACAGTGAAATTGTACAATATTACTGCAGTTACGACAATATTACTGCAATTACTCCAATTCCTAAATTATTACGCAGTAACTACAGTTAACTACAATATTACTATATTTTTGTCACTACAAACGATAGCATTACTGCAGTTATGTTACTACACGTATGTAACTTTTTTTTTTTTATGTGTCCGACTCTGGGCATAGGCTTTCACAGCCTGCTATCAAGGCACAGCAGTCCTCCTACATACCATACACCTCTACAGCTACAAACGATAGCGTTTCTATACTTCTGTGTTACGACAATTATGTAGCAATTACATTCATACAATGTAACTACAATGCTCCTACAATTCTGTGTTACCAGAATTATGTATTGCACTTACTCATCATACAAGTTGAGTGCAATATTAGGCGTATCTATAGACATAACACCATATGTCATTTAATGACCTAGCAATTTTACCATTGCATAAATATATGTGTATGTCTGTTGTACATGCACATTTGTGCTTCAGTATCACTACAATATGTTATACAATGTTCAATTTTACTACATAATAGCTAGTATCGTACATATTTATACGATGTCATGGCTTAGTATTATGTTATACAATATTCTGTATTCAGTTTTACTACAGTGTATTTACTCCATTATATGTACATTATATTTACAATGTATTGTGTTTCTAGAGTATTATGATGTCTGTACAATATTGTCATGAATATTAACATGCTGTCGTAGTTTCGCTTGCAGGGCGTGACCGAGCGATGTCAGGACCCTAAAATATCATAAATAATAGCTGGTAGCATAGATGGAAGCTAGAGGTTAAGTGACAGTCATATGTTAGAGGTTGAAGGAAATGTGTTAGCAAAATTCTCTCTCAGGATTACCAGACAGCAAGGTATGACCGGAAATGCTAATCACACACACACACACACACACACACACACACACACACACACACACACACACACACACACAGAGGCTTCTAGAAGATTCTGGCGAACGTCCATTACACGTGACTCAGCTCTCATATATGAGAGAGAAGGAGTTAGGTGACAGAAAAAGAGAAAGGAGTGGGGGCAAGAAGGTTGTCTTTACTCAGAAAGAGGCACTGTGGGGAAATAAGACAGGCGCACGGTTAACGAGTAACTCTCATCCCATTAAGCTGTGTGAGACTAAATCACACTTAAGATATTCCCTTTGAAGATAATAAAAATACAAACAACCCTAGACCCATCTTTACCTTCTCCTGTCATTGTATGACAAATGGTCTATCTATCTATCTATTGCCAGACACCATAATCCCGTAAGGGGTGGCCATTTGACTTTGAGTTATTTTTTTTTACGGGGAGGGGCACTAACCCTCCACCAACCCACTTGTTGACACGTAGGGAGCACGTATGGTTTGGTTATATGGTTACCACCCAGCGTTGTAAATGGTTTCTTGGCTTACAGGAAACCATTTGGCTTGTCACTCAATGTAATGCCACCTGTAAAGGAAAGAAAAGCTGTAAGAAGTGACAGGAAAGATGGGAGAAATAGGAAGAAAGGAGGGCAGGCACAGAAAAAGAATGATAAAGGCTAAGGAAGAAGTAGGCAGCACTATATCAAGTGAGTGGAACTAAGGTTATTTACTTACAAATCTACTCTCGGTTAACTACAGCTCGTCTACGATTACAGTATACTTATACAAGTCCTACAGAACTTGCTACAACATCTGCACGTGTTTCTACATGATCTCATATCGCCAAGAGACTATAATTCTTGGAACACTCTTCTTAGAGCTGCCCGAATAAGACAGCACGCGCCACTGCTGCACATTGCTGCAACCGTACCAGAGGAAGATGTGCCAGAGGTATTTTATCATAGGAAATGTCGCCAGATGGTCACAGGTGAAGCGACGTTCCACAAGGGAACATGTCTCAGCCTCAAGAGTTTTATTTAAACTTGTATATTTTGCCCACCGGAAAAGGCAACAAAATACATAAAAGGAACAAGAACCAGAGAGCCTTTGATAAAGTGTGTTGAATTACAAGCAGATGCCAAGATACGAGAAGTGGCAACAAAGTGTAATGACACCAGAATTCTAGCTCTTGCCTCAAGAGAGCTTGTTGCAGCAAAGGCATAGTATCATATGTCCTCCTGCAGACTTTATACCAACTTAAAAGACAGTAGGGGAGGGTAGGGCACACTGGGACATGAGGCACTGTGGAACAACACTGATTCTAGAGATATCTAGCAACCCTAACTGTGGGAACTTCTACCAAAGACCACTCTCAGGCCAATGCCTCTACTAACCAGGGACTTCGTCCAGCAGCGGTGGCGGCAACATCTCCTCTCCTCTCTCACCAATGCCTCATCTGCATCTGCCTACGACCCGTTGAGGGGGGCAAACCACAGCAGTACTGGGCCTGCTGCAGGAGAGTTAATCCAAAGCACTGTGAAGTGGTTCAGCGTAGGGGCGGCGTACGGGTTCATTCGGCGCCAGGACACTGGTGCTGATGTATTCGTACATCGCTCTGGCATCGCTACTCCCTCTCCACAGTGCCCCTTGCTCTCGTTAGCCGAATGCGAGACGGTCGTGTTCCACGTCGTCCAGACGCCGAAGGGTCCCGAGGCTAGGGGCGTCACCGGGCCGGGAGGTGCTGCTGTGAAGGGCGTTGCTCCTTTACGGCGGTACCCCTCGGCTCGTGGTGGCCGGCCGAAGGATCCCCGACGTTATGGAGGAGTGGACACGATTGTCGCCATGTGCATCGCAACGGCGAAGGCTTTCTGTGGTGATGACAAGGAGGCGCTGCTTGTTCTTCTCCCCCAGAGTTTTGAGAAGAACGGGCTGCCGCGCCTTGTCATCCCTCAGAGCTTCGCTCGTGATGCGCGGCCTGCTCTTCGTCAGGAGCGTCCCTTCACCACGCTGCGGCCTTCTAAACCTCGCACTACACCGCGACGAAGGCTGCAGCTCGACGCTCCTCTAAACAGAGCAAGTACCTCCACCACCATTACTTCTGCTCCGCCCCTGGACGCCGCGCCATTGCCTACCGCGCCAATGGATGCCACACCCACCACTGACCAACGCCCGCCGTCAGCAGCTTCAAGGAGGACCGCCTCTCCCGAGCCTTCCATCCTTCGGGACGAGGATGACGTCGCCCCTCCTTCACCACCACCAGCTGCTGACGTTCGGGCCGAGACTTCCACTCCTGACGGTGCACCTGCGGAAGACCTCCAGGCCACTGTGGAGGCTCCTGCATCTCCGTCGCCTCCTCCTGCACCCAGGAAAAAGAAGAGGAAGGGGAAGAAAGCAAGGCTACTTCAAGCCGAGGAGATGGAGACTGACTTTCCTTGTCTCCCACCCTCTCCTCCTCCCCCTTCCACTTCCTCTGCCGTTCACCAGGACTTCCAGCCTCAGGACTCCAGCCTCCAGCCTTCTCAGGACTCCAGCCTCCAGCCTTCTCAGGACTCCAGCCTCGACCTTGACACGCTCATCGACCCTCACGCCATCGCCCAGAATATTATTGATAAACTAAAGGCCAGTAATCTCTTCACATATCCTTCTCAATATTATCAAAATTATTAAGCATAGCTTTTTAGCTACCCTTGTTGTTTTCTTTTCGAACTTGACTCTTACGGGCTCTCCACCCTGAGCCCGTGCCACACTCGTGTGGCGAATCTCATCATCATCATCATCATCTCTACTAACGTTGCTAAGGGAGGTTGTGCTGGAGGTCCTTGTTCTATCATCAGACAAAAGTAACTTTTTTGCTCTAAGTATGGAAGTATCTGTGTATCAGATGTATTGCACAAAATGTTTATATAATATTTACCTAAGTATAACAACCAGCTATGTACATAATGGGATGTTCGTTTTACCATGTGTTTTCCTGATTTTTCTAGAACTGACATTATCTTGCAAAATTTCACATGGGGCACAGAGGAACACCTACTGTCCCACAGTGCCCCATAATGATGTAGAGGTTTGTATTATATTATACATCACGCACTATTGATATTATTGGTTATGTATTATATATTAGAGATTTCATATAATATATTAGGCTGTATATGATTATGTAATAGGCTTATATAGTTATACCCATTGTATTTATTGTTAATATATTGATTGTATTATGTATCATGAATTCTGAGGTATGTTATGTACATATGTATAGTATACCAGTTTAATTTTCTATTTCTAGATTCACCATGGTTTGAATAAAATAAGGAAAACTGCAATAGGAAGTTTCTCTGCAGAAACAATTCAACAAGCTGTGACCATGGTATTAAGTGGATCAAGCATTAGGGAGGCTACTGACAAATATGGAGTCGCATGTAATACATTACACAGATATGTGCAAGAGGCACAGAATGCTTCCGAAGATGAAACTGTCAATCTAAAACCAAACTATGTGTGTCGCAGAGTATTTTCAGATGAAGGCGAAGTGTCAATAAAGGACTATTTGATCACATGTTCCAAGATGAATTATGGACACTCAAGGAAGAAAGTACTGTACATTTGTTAGCTTATGAGGTTGCACTAAAAAATGAAAAAAAAAGTCCCAGAAAAGTGGCATGAGAACAAAATGGCTGGGGAGGACTGTCTTTATGGATTTATGAAGCAAAACCCTTCATTAAGCACAAGAATTCCAGAGAGTTTCAATCTGTCAAGGTCTACCGCATTCAACAAACATAATATTCAAGCCTATTTTACAATTCTCAAAGAGGTCTATGATCGACATACTTCTTTTGCTGATGGTTCTCGCACCTTCGGTTTAGATAAAGCTTCAACCACAACTGTGCAAAAGCCAAGAAACATAGTTGCAGAGAAAGGTCAAATACAAATCAGTCAAGTAGTAAGAACTGGACGAGGGTAATTGGTGACAACATGCTGCATTATTAATTCACCAATGATCTTCCCACGATGCCATTTTAAGGAACACATGATAATAGATGCACCAGCAGGATCTCTTGGCATAGCCTGTCCAGTGACATGGTATGTAGGAGGACTGCTGGGCCATGATAGCAGGCTGTGAAGCCTATGCCCAGAGTCGGACACATAAAAAAAAAAAAAGTGGGTGGACGAATAGTCAACTCTTTCTTGAAGTCTTGAAGCACTTCATCAAGTATATCTCAGCATCAAAGGAGAATCCAGCATTGCTCATTTGTTATAATCAGGAATCACATCTTTCACTGCCTGTACTTGATACTGGTAAGGAAAATGGAGTGACCATTCTCACTATTCATCCTCAATGCAGTCATAAATGCAGCCTCTAGATGTTGCAGTGTTTGGTCGTTTCAAGTCTTACTATGCTGCTGCTATGGATTCACGTCTTCTGCAGAAACCAGGAATTCCACTCACAATTTATATTAGTGCTTTAGTAGACACTGCTTTCAAACGCTCAATGACACCATCAAATATAACTTCTGGCTTTCGAAGAACTGGAATATTTCCTTTTGATTAAAATGTTTTTGATGACTCAGATTTTGTTCCAAGTGTAGTCACAGATTGTCACTGCCCAGAGCCTATGAAACCAGTTATGAATCCAGAACCAGGACCATCTCATGAAAATGGAAATTTGTCATCCACTACTATTGGACATTGCTTTCAGTCTCCTGAGGAAATTAGAGGGTATCCTAAGGCAGCACCAAGAAAGGAGACAGGAGGAGGCCGAAAGAGGGGTCGTAGTATGATTGCTACTGACACTCCTGAGAAAGAAGGACTTGTTCAGTGTAGGCCTAAAGCTGAAAGCTCTACACAAAACGGAGACTCTAAGAAGGATACCAATAGCAAGCCAAGACTGATTGACTGATTGATTGATTGTATTAAAATCTGGTAGCACAACTGCCAGGGTCATATGCCGCCGGACAACAAGCTAAAATACGCAGCAAATAAGAAGTGAATATTCAAAATAACGTCATTAACATTTATTAGAAATAAAACATTGAAAAATATAAAAGAATAGATAATAAAATTTGAGTTACTTATAAAAGTGGAAGGAGGTCCGCATCCTTAAGAAACTAAAAACATCAGTAAAATTGCTAGAGGCTCCAACAAGCATCGAAGAGATGAGTAGGCACCATCTGTACCTCTATGTTTACGGAGGAATCCCTGACGTAGGTCCCCCAAACTTGGACACTCGACCAGCAAGTGGCAGACAGTAAGGGGAACAAGGCAATCATCACAGTACTGTTGAGTCTCACTACTCAAGAGAAACCCATGTGTAAGCCGAGAGTACCCAGTGCAAAGCCTAGCAAGAGCCACCTCCAAACGCCGTGACATGGAGGGGAGAACCCTTGGCACAACCATTCTCTGAAAGATTTAGTTTATTATGAGCAACACCATCCCAGTGTCTCTGCCAGCACGTACGAATTCTGGACCGCAAGTGAGATGTTATATCAGAAGCAGAAAGCGGATAGTTGGTTGGGGGCTGTTGAGAAGCCGCAGATTTAGCTAATGTATCTGCCCTGTCATTGCCCACCACACCAATATGTGCGGGAACCCAGCAGAAATCTACTCTCTTCCCCCGACGACGAATGAGGAACAGCCACTCCAAAATAGCTAAGACAATGGGATGGGAAGAGTTTAAAGAGTCCAGGGCCAAAATAGTAAAATAGGTGTCATGGTGAACAAACACCAACTTCAGGGCTAAAACGATAGCTGACAACTGAGGCAGCCAAAGGAAGACTATCTCCACGGCTAAAATTGGAAAAACCACTCCAAAACCAACACCAGAGGCGGATTTAGAGCCATCAGTATACACAAGCACAGAACCATCATGACTAGAAGAATGTTCTAAAAATAACTGTAAAAGAGACTGCGGAGCGAAAGAATCCTTTGAGTCTGCCAAAGACGTGCAGAAAGTTACCTTGGGCAAGATCCATGGCGCAACCCTCGTAATCAGAATGGGACTGACAAGTACTGCTGACAAACCAAACTCCTCCATGATATCCTGAACCCTGCACCCAAACGGACGAGGCATGCGAGGGTGTGCCTGCTATAAAACAAAAAACGAGACTGTTGCATCACACACACACAGACAAATGAGTCTGGAAGGTGAAGAATCCAGAGCCAGCACCGCGCTGCAATAGACTGATGCAGCAGACCTAAGGTAGGCACACCAGCCTCCATCAACAGGCCGGGAATCGCAGATGACCAAAAAGCCTCAGTTGCAAGGTGAAGACCAGCATGATAGACAGCATCTAGAGTATTTAGTCTGGACACTGTGGCAGAGGAGCAGACCTCACAGCCATATGACAGCTTGGATGTTACAAAAGCCTGAAACAGATGCAAGCGTGTCCTCCAATTAGCACCCCAAGACGTATGGGACAGAACCCTCAACAGACTGAGAGCCTTAATATATGATACTTTAAGATTTGCCAAGTGTGAAACCCAAGTCAAACGGCAGTCAAACGTCAGGCCCTAGAATTTTGTCTCTGCCACACAACAAAGCTGGAGATCAGGGTCCGTGTGTATCCCTATCATCCTACAAAAGTGTATCGCCACAGTCTTAGATGGGGAAACCGATAACCCTGGGAAGTGGCCGAGGCAGAAATCTTGTTCAAGGCAAGCTGCATACACTGCTCAGTAACAGACATGCAGCAGCCAGAAAACCACATAGCTAAGACATCCACATAAAGCGATGAGGATACCCCAGCTGGCACAGTGTCAAGGATAACATTGATGGGCACCGCAAACAGGGAAACACTTAACACACTCCCCTGTGGGACACCTTCCTCCTGGCACAGCGGCACAGAGAGTGTAGAACACACACGGACCCAAAACGCACGATCAATCAAGAAGTCTCCAAGTAACACAGGCAGGTGACCACATAAACCAAAGGCATGAATTGTTGGAGGATGCCAGGCAGTGTCATAAGCCTTCTCAAGTCACAGAACACAGCCACAAGATGTTCCTAAAAGGCAAAAGCTTCATAGATTGATGCCTCGAGCCTGATAAGGTTGTCCAAAGTACATCGGAATTTACGGAAGCCACTCTGCGAAGGAGAGAGAAAGCAACCCTTCTCTGGCAACCACACAAGCTTGACATTGACCATCGTTTCGAATAGCAATTGGACGATAGTTGGAAACCTGGCAATGGTCCTTACCAGGCTTGGGAATGGGGAGGACAATACCCAACTTCCAACTCTTGGGAATAGAACCCTCACTTCAAACCCTGTTAAAAAGGTCCAATAAAAACTGAAGTGAATCAGTCGGCAGGTGACGGAGCATAATGTATGGAATTTCGTCAGGCCCAGGAGCAGTGTCACCACACTCTGAGGAGGCAGCACGTAACTCATGGAGACTAAAGTCTAAATTATACGGCTTTCCGCCACAAGAGTGAAAGTTAAGACCCAGCCTTTCCTGATTCCTACGAAAGCTAGTACACTGCTTAGAAGGCTCCTTTTTTGAGACAGCTTAAAACTGATTTGCAAAAGCAGAGGCTACTGCATCTGGTGCAGACGTAAGATCCCCCTGAAGTCGAAACACCAGTGGGGAGGGGGGCGAGAACCTACCAGAAATTTTGCGCACCTTTTTCCACACCATTGGCATTGGGGTAGAGGACGTAACTGTAGAAACATACGACCTCCACGAGTTGTAGCGAGCATCCATCATGACCCGTCTATAATGAACACATGCTTTGCAAAACTGAATTTTTAGAAAAACATCACGATTGGCAAAATACCGACGGGCAGCCACTTTGTAAGCTCCTTCTGCTAAATATAAGTCATCATTCCACCATGGCACAGGTCTCCGGGAAAAAAACACCAGAAGTCCTTGGGATGGAATGAACCCCTGCTGAGAAAAGTGTCTTAGTAAAATAACGTTCGGCATCATCGATGGTTAAAAAATCAGTAACCTTGTAGGCAAATACACATTCCTCAAAGAGTGACCAATCAGCCCTATTGAGACACCAGTGTGGCATACTGGCTGCAGGAACCGAATGAGTTGTCTGGATGAACACAGGATAATCGTCACTACCATGCAGATCATCAAAAACCTCCCAAGAATAAGCAAGAGCACAGTCAGAGGAGGAGATGGTGAGGTCAGTGACAGAATACATGTCAGTCTGAACATGAAAATGAGTCGGCCTTCCATTCTTTAGGACAACCAAATCAAAATCCCCAAACAAAGAGGCAAGAAGATCACCCCGGGGATTTCAAAGTGAGTCACCCCACAAAGGATGACGGCACTTAAGGTCACCAAGAAGTAGAAAAGGGGGTGAAAGTTGACTGATAAGGGTCTCCAGATCAGCACTCATAACAGGAACAGAAGGTGGAAGATACAGACAACAGATGGTATAGCACCTCCCAACGTGCATCTGTACTGCTAAAACTTGAAGGGGAGACTGTATTGCAAAGGAAATATAGGGAACATCAGATCGGCACAAAATGGCACATCCACCACTGTGACAGCCAGGAGGAGATGCATGGAAGACCTCATACCCCCTGATAGAAGGAAAACGGTTTATCCACCACCATTGTCTCCTGGAAACAGAGAGAGAGCGGGCTCATACAAGAGACTAATAACTGCAATTCCTCTCAATTTGCTGTGGCACCTCTACAATTCCACTGAAGACAGATTGGCACTGATTGAGCCATACTGATTAGTATTAAATAATATGAATTGAGAAACACCAAGGCTATGTTGCAACCTCGTTGGGAAGGATGTGAAAGCCTTTCTTCCTAGGCATGGAGCTCTGCCTCACCAACTGAGAAGACAGTGAAGATTTAGAGTTTCCATGGGTGGAAGGACCCTTACCCCGAGACCGGTTACCCCATCTCCAGAATGAGCCCGAGGCACAGAGGCCGTCCTGGAACACCCACTCGCCCCAACCCCACATCAACGCTGGCACCTTGGTGCCAACCGGACCCTCCCCAGCCGAATCAACCAAGGGTTGGCTGTCGGGTGAGTGATCAGAGGGAGTAGGCAACCGTGCCCTTTGAGTATCCAAAGACCTAGACCGCGCCACACCTGAGCAAGAAGCAGGGACCTGGATCTTAGAAAGACCATCACGAACATCCACCGACTTAGACGCCACCACTGGCCGGGTTGTCGAGCGAAGAGCCTTCTCGGAATCCTCATATGGCACAGAAGTTTGAACCTTAGACATGCGGAAGCCACCCAAAGACTCCTCACTCCTCATCCATTTGAGGATGGCAGACGCAGCCTCCATCTCCACACCAGAACTTGAGGACACATTAGAAACTGTAGAGGCACACTGTAGGGAAGACTAAACACCAGTGGCAGAGCGAGCAGATGGTACAGGAGCAGCAACCAGTACGGGAGGAGCAGCTAATGCAGGAGTGTCAGTCGGAACAGGAGTATCAGCCGCAACAGGAGTATCAGCCATTACAGGAACAGCAGCTGGTACAGGAGCAGCAGCAGTACAGGATTAGCAGCCTTTATAGGAGCAACAGCCGGGCGAAATTCTGACTGCAAAGGTACTGGAGTCTCTGGGGGACCTCGAGGAAGAGTAGTAGGATGTCTAGTATCAGAAGAAGGATGAGGAGGGTCAGAGTGAGGAACAGGGGCTTCATGATGGCGCATAGCAGGCTTTCGCCGAGAAAGAATAGAAGCAAAGGACACACCAGGGTGGACATACATAGACAGGACATGGTTTTTAGCTTCAGTAAAACTCAGCCTCTCTAAGGCTCTGAGAGACAAAATTTCATGTTCCATTTTGTAATGATCACAAGATTTAGAAGAAGCAGTGTGCTTACCACCACAATTGACACAAGATACAGGACCAGGGCATTCTCTGCCCTCATGAACATCTAAACCACACGATGCACAGATTGCTGGAAGGCCCAGGGCAAGGCGCCTACAGTTCAGCCAGTATGACCGAAACACTGACAGTGGAAAAATTTGAGGGGCATAAGGACATATGGCCTGACTTTGACTGGTACCAGGGAGTGTTAAGAGCATCAGGGAGGCTCAAGGAATCAAAAGTCACAATCAAAGATGGAGTTGGCACAAGGTCACCATTTATCTTCTTCTTAACCAACCGAGTCCCATCGACTTATGGGTACGTCGCGATGTTTTGTTGCAGGTACACCCATCGACGTATGGGTACGTTGCACAATTGCAAGGGTCATAATTTGCAAAATTTTCAAGTTCCATGGGTGATTTTTGGTACGCATATGTGGGAGACCTTCCTTTACCTGCTGTCAGCGGGGATACTGCCTGGCCCCACGTAACCCCCCCTCCTCCCCCTCCCCCCCACACTGGGCAATTCACCTGTTAGCAGTAAGCTGACCAGTAAAAGTATGTTGCCCCACGGTCTCTCCAATGACGAAATTCACGGTGAAAGTGATTCCTGAGGTGGAGGACAAAGAAATAAAGAAGCTAGAGCAAGAAACAAACAGAAGTGATGAGGTGGTAATGTCATAAAGGAAGGTGCCATATGTGAATGTTTTTGGTGACTGAAAAATGCTTCTATTGCCTACATAAATGTGTTAAAACCAATATAGTCTGTTACTTCACATAAATTCGTACCAAATACATAAATGAATACGTAACTGAAAGTGGCTTGAATTAATTATCCCTTCCATAGCTCGTATTCTTTAGCCAGGTACCCTGAAAAAGAAGGAAAACGTAAGGTTGCATGACACCTGTATCAACTTTAAGCATAGAATTGCGATTTCTCAATGGATTTTCGATGTTTCTCACCAAAAGCGAAGGTTTGAGCCAATAAATATTTTCCCCCAAAAATGCTTGGGATTTTGTGGTATGGTACGTTGGAAATCGGTCGGGATGCGACGGGTTAATCCTCTCAACCTTTATTACATTCTGGGCAGATAACTCTTCAACAAGGTGTGCCTCATCATATATCAGTAGTTCCTTAGCACAGGCAACGCCACGAGAATGATTCAATGAAGCATGAGGGGAGCATGTGACTTATTGACCAGAAAGCTCTGATAAATATAGAACAGTCGTACTCTAAGAAGGGTCAGACACCTCTATCAACAAACTGCCTCAGCCTGTGGAACCATTTTAGAGGGTCACACCACAGGCAGTGACCAGTCCTCAATGTGTCCGGAAGATGTCACATTTCCGGAGGTCTACCCCAGCATTACCACGAACGACCAAGAACTTGTTGAAAGGTACAGGAAGAGGAGCAAGTAAGTTTTCCATGTTACAGAACAAATAGACATCATTACCCCACTCCCCCACCCACCACGGAGCCCAAGAAAAGGAGGCCATACATCAGGGACAGGACCACTGACGACCCCGGGGCTAGCGAAGGAGTATACGCAGGTAACCACTGGGAGACCCAGAAAAGGGTCACTCCAGAACAACAGGAGCCATCAAGCCCCCCATTCCCCAGGTGACCCTAGCCAACGCATGACTGGTCGGGCCCAACCAGGCTGCCCATCTAGCCAGAAGAAGGGACCGAAGAGTTTTTTTTTTTTTATGCGAGGAAGAAGGAACCAAAGACCATGGGCCCGCGCACTGTTCCTTCCAAGAAAAAACAAAAAACAATGCAAAAGAGAGCCAAATTCAAGATCCATTCATTTCGAGATGCCTTGACACATTGCGTTTGAAAGACTGGAGATCATAGGAAGTAGGGAATACAGACAGAGGAAGACAGTTCCAGAGTTGACCATTTGCCTAAATGAAAGACTGGGAGTAGCAGTTACCTCTTGCATTAGAGAGTTGGACAGAAGAGGGATGAGAGTTTGTTGCTAGACGAGTACTACGTGCCCATTGTAGGGGTGGAAGGATGCAAGCAGACAGTCCAGAATAACAGTGACCGTTGAAGTAGCGATAGGAAAGACATAAAGATACAAAAGTGCGGCGAAGAGACAGAGGTTGAAGGGAATCATTAAGAGGAGGAGCTTTAATGAGACGAAAAGCTTTTGACTCCACCCTATTAAGAAGAGCTGCATGTGGGGAGCCTCTCCACACATGAGAGTTATACTCCATACAGGGGCGAATAAAACCCGTGCACAAGGTCAACAACTGTGCAGGGGTAAAAAAAAAGTTCGGACTCGACTTAGCATACCTAATCTCTTGAAATCGCCAGAGATGTAATATATTCTTTCCAAGATAAATCCCGAGAGAATGAAACCCCAAGCATGTTCAAGGATGATGCAGGTCTGAGCTGGATATTATTAAACCTTAGTGGGTAATCGTGAGGAGGATTTAGATGGGTTGATAAGTGTAAGAACTGAGTCTTTGATGCAATAAAAATAACAAGATTATTTTTACCCCAGTCAGAGATACGAGTCAAGTCAGACATTAGGTGTGCCATAGCCTCATCCCTTGTTTGTTGAAGTAACTTCTGAGATGGACGTTGCGGAAACCGAATGGAAAGGTGAAGGGTGGAATCATCAGCATATGAGTGGATAGGGTTAGTTGTACAGCTTAGAAGGTCATTGATGAATAAAAGGAAGAGAGTTGGTGATAGGACAGAGGCCTGATGAGCACCACTGTTGATAGGTCTAGGAGAGGAACGATGGCCGTCTACAAAAGTGACTATAGAACGACCGGAAAGGAAGCTAGAGATGAAGGCACAGATAGATGGATAGAAACCGCAGGAGGGCAGTTTGGAAATTAAAGATTAATGCCAGACTCGATCGGAAGCCTTTGAGATGTCAAGTGCAATGGCAAAGCTTTCGCCAAAGTCCCAAAACGAGGATGACCAGGAGTCTGAAAGGAAGGTGAGAAGATCGTCATTGGAGCATCCGTGACGGAACCCATACTGACGATCAGAAAGAAGGTTGTGACAGGAAAGATGGTTTCTGATTTTTCTGTTAAGAATTGACTCGAAAAGTTTTGAGACACAGGATGTTAAAGCAATTAGACGATAGTTAGAGGGTTGGGAATGGTCACCCTTCTTTGGGACTGGCTAAATGAGAGCAAACTTCCAGCAAGAAGGAGAGGAACAAGTTGATAGACAAAGGTGAAAGAGTTTACCTAGGCAGGGTGTAAGCACAGAAGCACAGTTTTTGAGGACAACAGGAGGGACTCCATCTGGCCCAAATGTCTTGTTAGTACTGAGGCCAGTGATGGCAGAAAATACATAAGCTAAAGACATTTTAATGTTAGTCATGAGGAAGTCTAAGGGGGGAAGTGATGGAGGAACAGAACCGGAATCATCTAAGGTGGAACTGGAGGAGAAAGTCTGAGCGAAGAGATCTGCGTTATCAGTAGAAGAAGTAGCTACAGAGCCATCAGAATAGAAAAGAGGAGGGAAGGATGACGAGGTAAAGTTGTTAGAAAGGTTTTTGACAAGGCACCAGAAGGAGCGAGTTGCAGGGTGCAAGGTGCAGCATCACTCAACCCCCAGGGTTCCCATCTCCTAGCATTAAGGGACACCAATCATGGCAAACACGGTGGGGGGGCAACAGTCCCGCCCCAGACAGCAAATGGGCAGGGACTAACATCACCAGGAGGCCTCCTCCACCAGTGATGTAGGGGGTGCTTAGTCCACGAGACCGACAAATGCCGAACCCTACAAAGGTAGGCACGCCTTAAGTAATTGGCACTGCCAACCACGCTTCAAACCCCCCCAAAACGCCAAGGTGACCCCCTGCAGCGGGGCAAGCCAAGATAAAAAAAAAATAGTTTCTGAAGAACAGGATTCATCATCTGGGGAAGAATTGGTTTTGTCGGATCATTCAACCAGCGACTTTGATGAAGAGATGAACAATGACGATCAGGAATTTTCTGAATTGGAAAGAGTGTCTAAAGTAAATGATTACATTCTGGCTGAGTTTGATACTGCAATTAAGAAATATTATATGGGCCTTGTAATAAAGGAGAAAGATAATGAAGGAGACTACGAAGTTGCTTATTAGTGGTGAAAGCAGGAATCACTGGATTTTTTTTCTCCCACAGGTTCGGGATATTGATTTTAGCAAGCTCAGTGACAATAAGATCATCTTCCTCAAGCCTGACACATGTGGTACTGTCAGGGGGGAAATGTAATTCAAGAGGAAAATGTAATATTGTATAATTGGAGTATACAATGTATAGCTATGTGTGCTAGGAATGACTATCGAGTCATTTATTACGAGAGAATAGACTCATGAAATCAAGTAGCGATTTCACTTTTATGATGGCTTACTTCGCCAATTCTCTAGAGTCGAGAATTTATAGACTTTCTCAACGGTACTCAGCAGAGACTAGACGCTCAAGTAGGCTGTAATATTGTACCGTTGGCATCTCAGAAAGTTAGTTTCTCCCCTTAACATTAAAAAAAAAATAATAATAATAATAATCAGGATCTTGGCAAAGCCAAACTCCTGGCTAGCACAACGGATTTAAGGATTAATGCCAAAAGCTGGCTTAAGTACCAGTCGTGATTAATATAAAGAGTTGTGCTAACGTGGAGTAGCAAAAGTGTACTAAATATGTGGGGAAATTAAACACGACTGTTACATTTAATCAAGCTCAAGAAAACGAACTGTAAATTTATTGAATACAAGAAAATAAATTTACGTTACATGACTCCAATTCAAATCAAGAAAGGGAAACGCACTCACTCAAACACTCAGACAAATAGCTAAATAACCCAAAACTTAAGCCTAGGAAAACAAAATGAAATACTAATCGGTATAGAAGACCGTGCTGCAGTCGATCACCAATCTGGTGGAAGCTTCGGAAATACACGCCAATACAAGCTGAGATCTGAAATTGCTAATAAAAGTGATCACTCGAGCTTTCGTAAAGCATAACCCGCACGCTCCGTGACTAGAAACAGACTGACTCTGTTTCCGAGTGTCTGATGCAAGGGCGTGTGAAAGGGTGTGGCCAGTAACGGCCAGGGAGGCAGAAGCGATAATTCAGAAATTATCGCTCAGAAGAATGCACCATCTGCACATTAAAACAATCACTCACGAAAGAATGATGAAAGTTTTGACAACTTGATGCGCATATAAGTACGTGAGCGGACGGTTGAGAGAATGAGCGAAATCTCGTGCATTTCAGAATCATTCGTTGCTCCCGCAAAATCACTCGATGTCACAATTTACTTAACATAATTTTACGATGTAGAAAATTCGTGACAGGTACAACAAAAAGACAAAATGCATTCCTTAAACTTTATTTCAATTTTGGTTTCAATAACGTAAACTAGTCATGTCCCAGTGTGCCCCAGTTCTTGTCCCACTGTACCCCCACCTGGGGTACAGTGTAAAAAAAATGTTTTATGTTTTGTGGACTACATCTTTTTCAGACAACTTGAGCGTCTGTTTTGCATATGCTAATTGATGCTAAATGGTGATAGTCCATTTCCTGTATTTCACTTCTGTAATACCTATTCAAATAAATGTGTTATAGTGTCACAGTTACTTTTTTGTCCCACTGTGCCCCACTCTTCCCTACTGCCACAGGTGCTCTATGATATGATCCTGAGGACCCTGATTACAAGTACAAGGAGGCTGAAAGGGATGACTCTGACCACTTGTTGCAATATATCCGATGTGAACTGTTTAAATCACCCAGAGTTATGACACTAGCAGAACTCACAAATGTGTTAAAGGACCACATGCTGTCCCTTGGAGTGGAGTATGAGAGTCCACAAAGAAACAACTTCAAAGGAAACTTGAAGCTGTTCTTGGAGACGTGCTTCATATATCTGCCGATAAAAAGGGAAAGCTCTTGGTATTTCCATACAGCTTAACTGCCTATGACCTGGCACGTGAAAATCAGCAGCTGAAGAGCAAGTTGAAAATACTTCAGGAAACTCTATTACTGTTCAGCAAATATTAGAGAGAGCAGTGTTACACCTAAGATCTGTTATAAAAGACCAGGATGAAAATAGACAATGGCCATTTCTACCCTTAGCCCTAACTAGCAGTGTGAAAATGCCAAACAATTCTGAAAACGAAGTTCTCTGCTAGTAGCCTCACTTGCTCTAGATCTTATATGTGCAGTGAGTGAGTGGGGGACCTCACGTTCCACCTAAACATGTACTTCTGAAATCTGCTGTAAAGGCACCGACTTGCAATGTTGAGTTTATCCAGATTTTGAACAGGCTTGGTCATGGAGAGCCATATACTATTATAGAAGCAAATGAAAGTGCTCGTGCCTGCTATAGCTCGCTGGTGCTACAGATAACATTATCCTGCCAGAAATATACATTATCAGGTATTTATAACTCTTGTATGGGACAGTACTGATCAACTTGAAGAGACCCTCACAGAAGAGGGAACGTCTCACAGAGTTAATGGCATAATTGTATAGCCACAGATATTTGAACCAAAGCCATACAAACTTCCTGTTCCAACTATACAGATAAACAAGAAGAGAAAAATCCCTTGACTGTCTACGTACCAGGGAAGCGAGTCTGTCCTTCTAACCTCAAAAGTAGTGACTGTGATAGAACTAATGTGATTGCTATGGCACACAAGAAGAATCTTGTATGGATGCTTACAAGACAGATCGAAGGAGACAACCAACAAGTGATGGGATAGACAGGCTTCAATAATGTCATGGAAAAAGACCCGACAGTGACCAAATATAACAAAGGACATCTCCGAGCTATAAATGCCCCAGCAACTGATATGGCAACCATACATTAAATTTTAAAGTACTCAGTGCAGATCAGGGACACTCTCTACCTTTCCAAAATTGTAGTTGTGTTTGATCAGGCAATCTATGCTAAGGCTGTAGAGATTGTGTGGAAACATGCAGACAGATTCAGGAATGTAGTTTTGCAAATGGGAGCATTCCATACTATATGCAATCTACTTTCCATTATTGGAAAACGGTTTCAAGATGCCGGATTGAAAGACGTTATAATAGAAGCTGGTATTGTTGCAGAAGAATCAGTCGCTGGTGTCATGGAAGGCCGCCAGTACAAGAGGGCAGTGAGAACCCACAAATGTATATATGATCTTTACTCCGCATTGTTTTCAAGGAATTCGTCCCATGGATGGAACAAAATCATTCACCACACATTGAAAAAGGACCAGAAATTGTTAACGACCTTCATGAAAATCTTTGCCAAGATATGTATGAACAGACGATGTCAACATTGCAAGTTCACTGTAGCTCCAGATGATGTTCCAAGAGACCTTAAAGAAGCACATAATCGTGGTGAAAATGGTTACGTGAGCTTCAAAGTGAAGAGACTGGAGACCAATTCTCCACTGATCAATTTCCATGATCCTCTTCCCAGAATGAAGCTCAAAAAACTTCCAGTGAAACTTGTAAAACAAAGAGAGTGAAAACCATTGGTAGACATGTCATTCTGAGAGCAACCACTTGACCCATTGGCAATATGCTAATGATATTCCATGATCCTCTTCCCAGAATGAAACTCGAAAGACTTTCAGTGAATCCTGTAAAACCAAGAGAGTGAAACCCAATGGGAGACACGCCATTCTGAGAACAACCAGCTGATTCTTTGGCAATATGCTAATGATGGGACAGACACTGGAACTAATTTGACATGAATGAGGTTTTATAATTCTCACTAGGCCCCTTGCCATGGTCGCTTGCCACAGCTGATGGCCTGCCGATGAAAATGGCCAAGTCTGTGCTTTCCAAGGAGTTACAAAAAATGTATCTGCATCAGGAGTGATTCCCCCATCATCTGCCTGCATAGTAGATGGAATGGCTATTGTTCATAAGATA
This sequence comes from Birgus latro, assembly GCA_018397915.1. Taxonomy (NCBI): domain Eukaryota; kingdom Metazoa; phylum Arthropoda; class Malacostraca; order Decapoda; family Coenobitidae; genus Birgus; species Birgus latro. The sequence continues at coordinate 19,617 of JAGKTI010004418.1, forward strand.
AACGGAGAGAAGAAAACCTTTGGAGACACTGCATCTTTGGTTTTGTCAATAGCCCTTCATGAAGCATCAAACAACGACAAATCAGACATTGTCTTTGATGTATATAATGAAAACTCTATCAAAAATTCTGAGACAGTTATGCCAATCTACATCCAGTAGCAAAGAATACAAAAACATTCAGTCCAAACAGCGTGTGGTACAGTGGAGGAAATTTCTTACGTCCACAAGCAAAAACACTTCTCTCATTCAGTTCCTTGCCCATGAATGGAAGCAGGAGAGACATGTCAGCAGAGTAAATGGCAAAACTATATTTGACACATGCAGTGATATGTGTCATCGGATAAGTGCCCAAAGTTGTGACACTGTGGCAGTGCTAGAGACAACCCAAGAAGAGGCTGACACACGCATCCTTTTACAATCAGCTCATGCAGCGACCTGTGGTTTCAAGACAATTATCATTGTTTCCGAATATACAGATGTCTTCCTTTTGCTGCTAACCTTTGACATTCCTACCTCACTTTATTGGAAAAGTGGAACCCAGGCTAGAGTGAAATAGAAAGAAGTACAGAAAATCGCTAGGATTCTAGGTGAATCTTTTGTGAGGCAATTATTGGAATGCACAGTTTTACAGGATGCGACTCAGTCAGCACATATGCTGGAGGTGGGAAGCTGAGCTCCCTTAAAATGTTGAAAGATGACATTCAGCTATAGAAAATACTCTGTGATCTTGGGAAAGAATGGACTATATCCCAGTCTCTGAGAACAAACACCCAGTGCAAATGTTTGGGAGATGAAAATCATCGGAGGACAAGAAAAATTCACATTTGATTGGACTGATATCGCTACAGCATCGCTACAGCTCCAGATTCAGTAATAGAACTCCTGGCATGTAACTGTACCAAGTCTTGCACAGCACCCAGATGTAGCTGTGTTGTCAATGTGTTGAAGTGTTCGGAACTCTGTAGACTGTTAACATGTGAGAACCAGACAACTGATGAAGGTGCTGACAGAAAACATGATGATGATGATGTTTGTGATGATGATGATGATGAGGAGGAGGAGGATGAGGATGACTAGAAAAAGCTGTTATCAACATTCTCCAGACATTAGCTTTTCCAGCCATGAGTGTATTTCCAAAGAACAATAATAATTTTAATAGGATTTATATCTTCTTTTTCAGTAGAGTAAGTTTGTATCACAAAGAAAATAAAAACTGTATATTTTGTTTTATATTCTATCACAAATGCGTCAATTCATCAGATGGTGGTAAAAATTTGCAGATTTATTTGCTGTAATTCTGTGAGGTGGTGTGTGGGGTGAAGAGAAGACAAAAGAGGGTTCAGGGAACAGCATGGTGGACTGAAGAGGTGAGAGAGGATGTGGCACAAAAGAAGAAAGCATATAATGAGTGGATGAGGAACAGCGACGTCGAAGAAGTTGAGAGACGGAAGAGAGAGTTATATGTAGAGAGGAGGAGAGAGGTGAAAAGATTAGTAAGAGAGAGTAAGAAAAGAGTGGATGAGGAATTTGAAAGAAATTTAAGTGTAAAGTGGAGAGAATGTAAGAAAATGTTCTGGAAAGAGGTAGAGAGAGTTATACAGGGTGTTAAAGAAGTTAGTTGGGGTGTGAAAGATAAAAATGGTAGATTACTAGTGGAGAAGGGAGAAAAAGTGAACAGATGGAGAGAACACTTTAATGAATTGTTGAACATAGAGAATGAAAGTAGTGCAATTATATGTGGCTGGGGAATGGCTGGGAGATGGAGGGATGTGGGAAGAGAGGAAGAGATCAGTAGGATGGAAGTTGTGGAAGCAATGAAGAAAGTTAAAATGGGGAAAGTCTCAGGAATTGCTGGATTGTGTGGTGAAATGCTGAAGCATGGGGGAGAGATAGTAATAGAATGGATGTGGAAGGTGTGCAGATTGGCCTGGGAAGAAGGTAGCGTCCCTGTGGATCGGAAGTCAGGTATAATATTCTCCTGTACAAAGGAAAAGGGGAAAAAGAAGTGTGTGGTAATCATTGGGGCATTTGCCTTCTTAGTGTAATAGGAAAAGTATATGGTAGGATACTTATTGACAGTTAGGGAAATAACAGAGGAATTAGTTGGAGTAGAATAGGGAGGTTATAGCAAGGGGAGAGTTTGTGTAGACAGGATACTCATTCTTAGATCTTTAGTGGAAAAGTTTCTGGAGAAGGAAAGGAAGTTGTATGCAGCTTTCATGGATTTGGAGAAAGCATATGACAGGGTGGTTAGACAAAGATTCTGGAGATGGGAAGTTGCTGAAGGCCGTGAAGAGTATGTATGAAGGTGCAAAGGCTCCAGAGATTTTTTTTTTTATGCATGGAAGAAGGAACCAAAGGCCACAGGCCTGTATACTGTTCCTTCCAAGAAAAAGTAAAAACAATACAAAAGAGAGCCAAATTCAAGATCCGTACACTTCGAGATGCCTGGACACACTGCGTTTGAAAGACTGGAGATCAAAGGAAGTATGATATACAGACAGAGGAAGACAGTTCCAGAGTTGACCAGTTGCATAAATGAAGGACTGGGAGTAACGGTTAACTCTTGCATTAGAAAGTTGGACAGAAAAGGGATGAGAGTATGTTGCTAGACGGGTACTACGTGCCCGTCGTAGAGGTGGAGGGATGAAGCAGACAGTTCAGAGGAACAACGACCGTTGAAGTAGCGATAGAAGAGAGATAAAGATGCAACAGTGTGGTGAAGAGACAAAGGTTGAAGGGAATCTGTAAGAGGAGGAGAGTTAATGAGACGAAAAGCCTTTGACTCCACCCTATTAAGAAGAGCTCCATGTGGGGAGCCTCCCCACACATGAGAGTTGTACTCCATACACGGACGAATAAAACCCGTGTACAAGGTCAACAACTGTGCAGGGGTAAAGAAAGTTCGGAATCGGCTTAGCACACCTAATCTCTTGGATGCAGATTTCACAAGAGATGTAATATGTTCTTTCCAAGACAAATCCCGAGAGAATGAAACCCCAAGCATGTTCAAGGATGATGCAGGAAATAACTGTTCATTATTAAACATTAGTGGGTAATCCTGAGGAAGATTTTTTCGGGTTGATAAGTGTAAGAACTGAGTTTTTGATGCATTGAAAATAACAAGACTATTTTTACCCCAATCAGAGATACGAGGCAAGTCAGATATTAGGTGTGCCATAGCCCCATCCCTTTTTGTTGATGTAACTGCTGAGATGGACATTGCGGAAACCGAATGGAAAGGTGAAGGGTGGAATCATCAGCATATGAGTGGATAGGGTTAGATGTACAGTGGGCAACTAAAGTCGTGTCGTGGTTGTGACCGATGAATAAATGAAACTCTTGAATCATTATGAAAGTTCTTCCACCGTTATTACTTCGTGATTGGCAGGCCTGGATCCCTTAAGATTCATTTGCTGCTGCTCCGATAAGGGTTCCTATGAGTCCCAGGGTTTTGTTGGTGATATGATACGAACCCTAATCATGAAGACCGCGGCGAAAAACATGTCATTTCGGCTTTATACCTGACACGAACATACGAAAACCTACTGGTATGCAGAGGGGAAGCATCATCCATCCAACCACCAAGGAAATGAGAGGTGGTATCATCTCCCTTTACTTAGAGGGAGAGGACTCTGACAACATTGCACAAACATTCGGTGTGTGCAGACGAACGGTGGAGAGGTATTGACGGATGGAGAAAGATTTCATATATATTTGGCTCAAGATAACAGTCCTATCCACAATGCACGGATTGTAAGAGACTAGTGACACTCATTGACTGGCCTGCAAAATCACCAGACCTCAATCCAATTGAGAACCTGTGGGCCTATGTCAGCAAAAGGTGGCTTGGATATGAAGGCAGATCTAGGAGAGAATTGTTCGCCAGTGTAAAGGAGGTATGGGAAAGCCTTCGCTAAGACCCGAACGTTACTCAAAAGCATGTCGAGTCGATGCTCCGAAGACTAAGAGATGTCATTGCAGCGAACGGGAGTTATACAAAATATTAGCCTGGTGTAGTTATATGATGAGTTTTATTTTCATGATGTTGGAATGATTATGTGTTGTTATGGTGATGGTCATGTTTTTCGGGTGGTGGTGGTTATATTTTGTCATATCATAGTAAAGGACAAAAAATTGTTATGTTTCATTTAACCTATTGTGTTGTGTTTCATTTAACCTGTCCAATTTACGCCCACGTTACGCTGGTAGAATGGCTTGTTCTGGACTGAAGTTTGTAAATATTATTTTTAAACTATATAATAATATCAGTAATAATAATAGTATTAGGCAAAATAGTTGTAAGTTGGTAAAATTTTATTTATTTATTTAAGTACTAAAATTATGAAGCACCTCCACAAAAAAAAAAAAAAAAAAAAAACGGTCAAAAACCATCCCATTGTTCAAACCATCACCGGCCTACCCAATATAAAATAGATATAAAACATATCTGATAACCAGCTATACAAATATGAGAGCAAATGCGGGGAAAGTGACGATCAAGCATCTAGCCTAATATTGGGTCTCCAAACGCCTTAACGGATTGGTCTTATCTCAGAAATTAACAGATATATGGACCAGATGGCAACTCAAGTCAGTGCTACCAACCGTCCGTTTGATGGACGGAGGAATGTACCACATATTTAGCCTGTCGCCTTAAGTTTTCACCAAATTTTACGACACGACATTAGTTGCCCACTGTACAGCTTAGGTCATTGATGAAAAAAAGGAAGAGAGTTGGTGAGAGGACAGAGCCCTGAGGAACACCACTGTTGATAGGTGTAGGAGAAGAACGATGGCCGTCTACAACAGCGGCTATAGAACGACCAGAAAGGAAGCTAGAGATGAAGGCACACATAGAAGGATAGAAACCGTAGGAGGGCAGTTTGGAAATTAAAGATTTATGCCAGACTCGATCGAAAGCCTTTGAGATGTCAAGTGCAATGGCAAAGCTTTCACCAAAGTCCCTAAAGGAGGATGACCAGGTGTCTGAAAGGTAGGTGAGAAGATCGCCAGTGGAGCGTCCCTGACTGAACCCATAATGACGATCAGAAAGAAGGTTGTGACAGGAAAGATGCTTCAAAATTTTTCTATTAAGGATTGACTCGAAAACTTTTGAGACACAGGATGTTAATGCAATTGGACGATAGTTAGAGGGTTGGGAATGGTCACCCTTCTTTGGGACTGCCTGAATGAGAGCAAACTTCCAGCAAGAAGGAAAGGTACAAGTTGACAGACAAAGGCGAAAGAGTTTACCTAGGCAGGGTGTAAGCACAGAAACACAGTTTTTTGAGGACAACAGGAGGGACTCCATCCGGCCCATATGCCTTGTTAGTATTAAGGCCAGTGATGGCTGAAAATACATCAGCTGAAGAAATTTTAATGTCAGTCAAGAGGAAGTCAGAGTGGGGAAGTGATGGAGGAATAGCACCGGAATCATCTAAGGTGGAATTGGAGGAGAAAGTCTGAGCAAAGAGATCTGCATTATCAGTAGAAGAAATAGCTACAGAGCCATCAGAGTAGAAAAGAGGAGGGAAGGATGATGAGGTAAAGTTGTTAGAAAGGTTTTTGGCAAGGTGCCAGAAGGAGCGAGAAGAATTCGAGTTGGAGAGTTGAGAACATTTAGCATGAATGAAATTGTTTTTAGTAGTGAGAAGAACAGACTTAACACGATTCCGGGCAGAAATATATAAAAGATGTGATTCAGTGGTGGGTTGGCTCCGGTACCTCTTACAGGCCCTCTCCTTGTTGCGGACAGCATTAGAACAAGCGTGATTAAACCAAGGCTTTTCTTGCATTAGTCAGAGGATATGAGAAAGAAATGTATGCTTCCATGCCTGAGAGAATAACCTCCATAATGCGCAAGGCACACTCAAATGGCTCCCGGCCATTGAAGCAATAATCATTTAAAGGAAAATCAAAGAAGTACTCTGAGGGCCTCCCAATCTGCAGCTCCAAAGTGCCACAGGCGGCGTTTCTTTGGAGGGTCCACAGGCCGTACCGGAGCGATAGGACAGGTTAAGGTAATAAGTTTATGATCGGAGGAGCCCAACGGAGAGAAAAGATTAACAGTGTAAGCAGAAGGATTAGTTGTTAGGAAAAGGTCAAGTATGTTGGAACTCTCTCCAAGGCGGACAGGGATACGGGTAGGGTGCTGTACAAGCTGCTCTAGGTCATTAAGGATAGAAAAGATGTAGGATTGTTCACCAGGTGGATCAGTGAAAGGAGAGGAGAGCCAAAGGTGGTGGTGAACATTGAAATCTCCTAGAATGGAGATTTCAGAGAAATGAGAAATGGATAGAATGTGTTCCATCGTAGAAGTAAGAAAGTCAAAGAATTTTCGATAGTCAGTAGAATTAGGAGATAAGTAAACAGCACAGATATGTTTAGTCAGAGAATGACAGGAAAGCCGAAGCCAGAGAGTAGAGAATTCAGAAAAATCAAGTTCAGGAACACGAGAGCAAGATAGATCGTTGCGTACATATACGCAACAGCCACCTTTGGCTTTGAAATGAGAACAGAGAAAGTAGGAGGATAATGAAAAGGGTTTGCTGTCAGTTGCCTCAGACAGCTGAGTCTCAGAGAAAAAGAGAAAGTGAGGTTTAGAGGAGAAGAGGTGGTGTTCAACGGAGCGAAAGTTAGAGGAAAGGCCGCGAATGTTACAGAAATGAAGGAGTGAGTCAGACAGTGGTTCCAGGCAGCTCTTTGAGTCGTCACCGGGAGAGGGGCGGATGGTGGGGGCATTTATCGTCAACCCCCCCCCCCGTGGACTCCGAGGCATGGTTTACAGTCGCCATCTTCTTTTTTACAATTTTGAAAAGGAAGTGTAGTGTGTAATGTGCATGTAGTTTGATGCTGACAGTTAGAGAAACTTGTATTGGAGAGCATGCTGCTCTACTCTCTGTGTTAATGAGACACTGAAAAAGTTCAGCAAAGGGGGATGGTCAGGAACTGAAGGCTGATGAAATGGGAGCTTCAGCTCTCCCTGTCATCAGCCTTCCATCCACCTTGGGAGTACTGCCCTGCTCGACTGGTCCTACAGTCTACTCCTGGGAGTGAACTCAGTGAATTTTTCCATTTGAAGGTTGGATTGAAACAAGGATGTGTCATGTCTCCATGGTTGTTCAATCTGTATATGGATGGGGTTATAAAAGNAACAGTGTAAGCAGAAGGATTAGTTGTTAGGAAAAGGTCAAGTATGTTGGAACTCTCTCCAAGGCGGTCAGGGATACGGGTAGGGTGCTGTACAAGCTGCTCTAGGTCATTAAGGATAGAAAAGATGTAGGCTTGTTCACCAGGTGGATCAGTGAAAGGAGAGGAGAGCCAAAGGTGGTGGTGAACATTGAAATCTCCTAGAATGGAGATTTCAGAGAAAGGAGAAATGGATAGAATGTGTTCCATCGTAGAAGTAAGATAGTCAAAGAATTTTTGATAGTCAGTAGAATTAGGAGATAAGTAAACAGCACAGATATATTTAGTCAGAGAATGACAGGAAAGCCGAAGCCAGAGAGTAGAGAATTCAGAAGAATCAAGTTCAGGAACACGAGAGCAAGATAGATCGTTGCGTACATATACGCAACAGCCACCTTTGGCTTTGAAATGAGAACAGAGAAAGTAGGAGGATAATGAAAAGGGTTTGCTGTCAGTTGCCTCAGACAGCTGAGTCTCAGAGAAAAAGAGAAAGTGAGGTTTAGAGGAGAAGAGGTGGTGTTCAACGGAGCGAAAGTTAGAGGAAAGGCCGCGAATGTTACAGAAATGAAGGAGTGAGTCAGACAGTGGTTCCAGGCAGCTCTTTGAGTCGTCACCGGGAGAGGGGCGGATGGTGGGGGCATTTATGGTCCCCCCCCCCCCCCGTGGACTCCGAGGCATGGTTTACAGTCGCCATCTTCTTTTTTACAATTTTGAAAAGGAAGTGTAGTGTGTAATGTGCATGTAGTTTGATGCTGACAGTTAGAGAAACTTGTATTGGAGAGCATGCTGCTCTACTCTCTGTGTTAATGAGACACTGAAAAAGTTCAGCAAAGGGGGATGGTCAGGAACTGAAGGCTGATGAAATGGGAGCTTCAGCTCTCCCTGTCATCAGCCTTCCATCCACCTTGGGAGTACTGCCCTGCTCGACTGGTCCTACAGTCTACTCCTGGGAGTGAACTCAGTGAATTTTTCCATTTGAAGGTTGGATTGAAACAAGGATGTGTCATGTCTCCATGGTTGTTCAATCTGTATATGGATGGGGTTATAAAAGATATACACGGTCTGGCAGTGGATGTTGGAGCGGCCCTAGTGAGAGAGGGCAGTGTTTGGAAACTCCCTGTACTGTTGTTTGCAAATGATACTGTGTTGTTGAGTGAAGACGATTGGGAGCTGCAAGGCTTGGCAGATGAGTCTGGGAGAGTGTGTAAGAAACGGAAACTAAAGGTGAATGTATGGAAGAGTAAAGTGACGGTCTTCAAGAGAAGTGAAGCCAGTGAATGTACAGTGAGATTGGATGGGGAGGAAATGGAGAATGTGAGTGCACTTAAGTACTTGGGTAGTGTGATGAGTAAGGATGGAAGTTTGGAGGGTGAAGTGCTTTACAGTGTGCAGCAGGGAAGAAAGGTTGCTTGTTCCTTAAAAGCAGTGATGAGAAACAGCAAATTGAGCATGGGAGTGAAAAAGCTGCTACATGACAGTATTGTGATACCAACTCTAACATATGGAAGTGAAGCTTGGACCCTGTTGGAGGGACAAAAGTAAAGAGTGAGAACAGTGGAAATGAGTTATTTGAGAGGAGCATGTGGAGTCACACGGAGAGACAGACTGACAAATGGGGAAGTGAAGGAACGTTTTGGTGTGGATGTGGATGTGATAGGAAGCGTTACGAGAAACACATTAAGGTGGTTTGGGCATGTGGTGAGGATGGAGAGAGAAAGACTGACGAGGAGAGAGTATGTGAGTGAGGTGGAGGGGGAGAGAAGGAGGAGGAGGAGGCCGAGGAGGAGATGGATGGATGGAGTGGAGAGGTATATGAGAGAGGGGGGTATGAGCTGGGAGCGGGGCAGTGAAATGGCGGGGGACAGAGCGACATGGAGGCGATTTGTTTGTGGTCACCCCGTACGGGATTAAGGCGTCTGGTAATAAATAGATAGAATTCTGTGCATTAGGGACATCTCCTTTGATGGGCTTTGTAGAAGGTAAGCTACCGATTCCAAATTGCTATCATGCCAAAATGTGATTGCCAGATATCTATCTTTCAGAATATGCATATTAGAATTGGCCACCGTGAATGGTGCCGATCGCCCTAAATTGGGGTACATTGTTCACGTAGGCTACTGTTAATAACCTTCCTTACTACTCGATTGTTCTAGGTGCTCCTAGTGACAACCGTTCCAAGTTGGAGACGTCCAAAATTAAATTACATAATTTAACAAATAATCATCAAGATACATTATAGAGAGAAAAAATAAGAATTAACGCATTATTTTACAACATACCTCCGCTCACAACAACAGACAACCTGACAACTCTGGCAACTGAAAATGCTTTTTAACATTACCCCCTCCTTAGTTGTTTTGTCATCCCGACAAAAGTACACAATATTTATAAACATATTCTGAAAACCAAACTAATCATTTAATTATACACAAAAGAGTCCTTCATCTTATCAGGTTTCCTTCTATGACATTTCTGACGACATCCCTGCTCCTCCACGCAGTCCATTCTTCCTGGAATGACTTGGTCCTCTTCCTGATTCACTTCTTCCCTTGGGAAAATGTCACCGTCCTCTTCTGCTTCAGCCCTTTGGTCCTCCTCAACATCATCCGTTGTTGGTGTGCACAATTCCTTGAAGACATCCTAACTGTACTGCCCTGGCCAATGATACTACTACAGACGATTCACGTGGACCACCTTTGGCCGAGACTTCCAGCATCCCTGAATCTGGTACTTTACATATGACAGGCAATCCATCACAGTGTAGGGCCCATCCCACGGGCTCGGCAGAATCGGTGACTGTCCCTTCTGCCAATGAGTATTGTATAGCAAAGTCCTTGAAGCTCACCTCAATTTCCCTGGCATCATACTTGCGCTTCATCATTTCACCTGAAAACTTCAGACTCCTCGAGCTTGATTATGTACCTCGGCCAGCCTTCCTGAAGATGGTTCGCATGGCTGGATGTGTCTATAGGCAGCTTTTCACAAGGTGGCCTTCCCATTAACTGATCAAGTGGTCATCATAGCTTGTGGCCCAACATCAATTTTGCAGGGGTGTGCCTGGCAGACTCGTGGGATGAAGACCAATATGCCATCAGAAACACAGGTAATTTCTGGTCGCATTCCATCTGTCCCACTACACAGTACCGTTTTTGACCCAGAGTTCAGATGAATTTCTCTCATTCCACATGATTGTGGCCTTAATGGTGTCACCCTGGTCTTCATGTTCCCCAGTAATTTGCAGCACACGGAGCACAGCAGACTCGAAGTTTCTACCCTGGTCTGAATGTAGCCCTTGTGACAATACAAAACAATAGGAGAAATGGTCAACCAACACCTGGGCAACAGTTGCGGTCTCCTAATTGGGAATGGCATAGGCTTCTGGCCAATTTTTGAAGTAGTCTATGGCAACACATATATATCAGTTTCCTCTTTCAGTGAGTGGCAGAGGTCCAGCAACGTCCAATGAGACCCTTTCCTTTGGTGCACCCACCTGGTACAGCTGAAGAGGGGCGAAACCACAATTCTTGAGTCCCTTCTGGGACCAAAATACATCACAGACCCAACACCACGCCTCAACATCCTGATATGCCATTCCAGTAGAACCTCTGTTGCAGCTGACTTAGAGTCTTCTTCACTCCCAGGTGCCCACTAATGATCTGGTTATGAGACCCTTCTAAGACCTCAGACCTCATTTTATTAGGTACCACCAGTTGCCAGTACTTGCTGAGACCATCAGGTGTCTCCCACTGTCACTCCAGTTGTGCAAACGAAGAAGGTCCTGCTGACTCCAGTAGCTTTAAGTCGCAGGGCTGAACCCAGAAACAACTTCTAAAGATGGTTGTACTGTAGTCTGTTTCAGCCACTCTAGCACTGGTTGTAAATCTAGCCCTGGTCTTCATCAGCTGACACTGGCTCTGTCACTGCAGTATGGCTGCGCTTCTTCTAAGATCTTCATTTCTACTACACTGCTTGCAAACTGGGTCACAAGGCCAATGACTCAGGCTGTTAGCTTTGCCACATACCCACCCAGCATGGTGCTGCAATACATAGTTGTGCTGGTCCATTTTCTCGAGCCTTGCCAGTTGTCCTCCTGCAGCCTTCTTCTTAACTTCCTTTTTCTTCTCTGGACATTCAAAACAAAAGTGTCCCATTTCACGTCATGCCTAACACCTTTTTGTTACAATTACTGATTTCACTGCACTGTTCTGTAGCTGTTCTTTGCCTTTCTTCGATTTGTTATCATCCTCTTTCCTATTCCTGACTTTTTGCAGAACCAGCAACCTCCTCTGATCTTCTGTTCCCTCTTCCACTTGTAGCAGTCCTCTTTACTATCTTTTGGTTTCTTGCAATATCAGCAACTACCATCAAATTTTTTCACTTCACAAACCTGCTCCTTTCTTGCCTTGCATCCTGCAGTACATCCTGCCTGCAACATGGATGTACTGGACCTGATATAGGACTCAGATTCCAGAGCCCTGGCTAGCGCTTCTTGCATGCTTCTTGGTTTGACTTGCTTCACTTGCACTTTCAACTCTGCTCAATCCAGAGCATCAATGAACTGGTCCCTCAGAAGAATGGCCTGTAGGTTAGGTGCTGTTCTAGGGTACGCCCTGTGTGCCATACTCTCCAGATCATGAGCAAGCTGCTGAAGGGATTCGCCTCGAGCCCTTACATGGGTCCGAAATCTTGTTCTTTATACCTCAGTCTGGTACGTGGTCCAGTATCTGTGCTCCAGCATATCTAATTGGGTCTGATATCTGTTTTTCACCTCCTTTGATATCTTGCCATGAAACTTCATTGTGGCACCCTTGAGGTTTGTAGGAGGGTGCACTGCCCTCTGCCTATCGTCTCAACCATTCGGATCAGCAAGTAACTCAAACTGCACACAGTAAGGTTCCCAAGGTATTCACCATAACATTCTTGAGGTTTCTTTCTAACTGGACCCCCATTATAGGCATGCATTTCACTGCTTTGAGGCCAAAAAAAACTGGGGCCTCATAATTAAGTCCTGGACTCAAAACTCCTATATTTTGATTATTCCTGTAATGCTACCTCTACATGCTTGGGATTCGTCAAGATTCACCATACACTGTCCATTTTTTTAGCTGCTTCCTGTACACTGTCCTGAGGCTCAGCAGTGCAAGATTTCTCCACGGCTTCATTTCTCTCAAAAATTAACTTCAACTGGTCGTCTAAAAGCTGTCTGCACTCCATTATTGCTTACCTCACGCTTTTGCTGTTGTAACTTAGTGTATACTTCTTCCTTCAAATGTTGCTGTTCTTCCTTCACTTCCCCATGAAAGCGTCATACTGTCCCTGCATCCTCAGTTGTAACTCCTGTTGCTCCAGCAATCCCTCTTGAAGCCTTTCATATCGCTTTTTCTGCTCTTCACGTTGTGGCTGCAGTTGTTCTCTGGGTTATTACTTGAGCTCCTTCTTTTCTTCACTTTGTGCCTTTAGCTGTTCACTTTGTGCTTGTAGTTGTTCACAGAGTTCTTTCTTTCCTTCAGTTTGTGTTTGTAGTAACTTCATGACTGTACCCAGAGATGCCTTCTCCTGCCTAGCATGGCTTGTTGCTTGTACACCTTCCAGCTCCATGTCGAAGATTTGACTCTCTGCAGCGCTTTTTTATCCCAACTCATGACACCCCTTGTTACATCCTCGACCCACACTGCCACAGGCTCCAACAGTGGTAGTTCAGTATACGAAGGACATCGCCAAGTGAATCGTTCTTTGTAGGGTTAGCCATCCAATGTACACAAGGTAAAATCTGCCTTGTGTCTACTTGGGCAATACCGCGCGCTGCGGATCAAGCGAAAAAAAGCTCGGCCAAGTAGACAGAGATCAGCTGACCAACCAAAACATTCAACATGGCGGAGGATGCTGCTCAATCACTGATTGAAGAAGTTTATTTGATGAAGTCTGTATGCTCTAGTGTGAATAAAACTCCACTATGACACATTAATAACCGCTTTTATATACGTGATGATGATGATGGGAAGCCTTATACTTCGTCTTGGCTTTGAGATAGGTGCTTCGTCACCAACACGTTCAGAGCGGTTTTACAAACAAACCTATAAACTAGACACTATATTTAAAGACTCTGATATTTCATTACTTAACACAATGAATTTGGTGCAGTTCAGCCTCCTCATAGGAGTGAAAAAGGTTCACGTTTGGAGCACTTGTAGTACACAGTTGAAGTGGCCGCCATTTTCTTTGTTTACAAACAGTGGAGCGCGCCGACCGATCCACCTCATTCTTTCGCTCTCTTCACCCGGCGGGTGGAAAAACTTGCTGGCCGAGCAATTCTGCCTACCAGCGAAGCGTTCCGTAGCGCCCCTTGGCGCTCGGCCAAGTAGACACAAGGCAGGCATCGAAATAACACAGGCTGCTAACATTCTTTGTCATTATCTCCTGCCATTACAAGGTGAAGTGATAATGTTTTTGCATGCGTCTTTGTATGTGTGTGTGTGTGTGTGTGTGTGTGTGTGTGTGTGTGTGTGTGTGTGTGTGTGTGTGTGTGTGTGTGTGTTCCCATTATAGCTTGAGTTATCATCACGAAACCTTCAGAGTATCAAGATATACCCAAAATCTTGTCCAAGTTCGAAAATGGGCACTTGGAGTCAAGGTTATGGTCACCAAAATGGCTGCCAAAGGTCAACTAGTTTTTACTGCCCACCGTTAGCACTGTTGTCTCATGAACGGCTTGAGCTATCAACATGAAATTTTCAGGGTATCATTATATGGCCAAAATCTTGAACAGTTTCGAAAATGGGCACTCGGTGTCAATGTCAAAGTCTTTATTAAAATGGCTGCCAAATGTCAGCTAATTTTTATCACGTGCCTTTTGCATTATTATATCTCATGAACAGCTTGAGCTATCGACATGAAACCCTCAGGGTATGAAGATATGGAAAACACCTTGGATGAGTTCGAAAATGGTTACTTGGGGTCAATGTCAAGGTCACCAAAAATTCCTACTAAAAGTCAACTTTTTTTTTTTTATCGCCCAGATTTAGCACCATTACATCTCATGAAAGCCTTGAGCTATCAGCATGAAACCTTCAGGATATCAAGAAAGGGCCAAAATCTTGGGCTTATAAAACAGCATATTCTGGCGGGCGATTAGCATTCGGCTCCCGAATGATTCTCTTTCATTTTCCAAGTAATTACACTGTCTGCTTCACAACCCCAGAGCTACACTAACTTCACAAGACCACAAGTAAGTCTGACTGAACTTCTTTTATTCTCTCCCTCATCCTTTTATAACCTTCGGTACTCGATTGTTCTAGGTGTTCCAAGCGACCACAGTTCCACGTCGGAGACATCCAAAATATTTCAGAGCTTTCTTACATTACACAGAACTCTAAATACTGGATCATAAAAACTGAAATTAAATTACATAATTTAACAATCATCCAGATACATTATAGAGAGAGAGAAAAAACGCATAACTATAAAATAGCAACAGCAGGCTACTTGGCAACTTTGCCTGGCAACTTAAAACGCACGAATCATCGGGAACTTTCCAGTGCCACCTACCTAGCAGTCCTGCTTCTTAAAAACAGATTTAGATTGGAGTGTTTTTTCATTGTGAAAGTTTTTAATAGAGATCTCATTTTAGCCCTTCATTCCAACACGATCACAGAAAATTTAATATATTGTTTTGAAGTTAGCAACACACACACACACACACACACACACACACACACACACACACACACAGATCATAAGTTATGAGCTAAAATTCTTTCAGATGTTCACAGTAGAAGTTTATTTTGTTCTTGCACAGTCATACAGATCGAGCTTTGCCCTGCGACCTTGCTTTCTGACTGATTGTTCTCAAAACTGAATCCTTTCGTTCTTACCTGACCCATAATACTTCATTTGTGTTTAGTTTAAATCAGATCAGAAATGTTTTAGCTGACCTTTATTTGTAACCTTGGCACTCGCCCTTTCCATGCGACTGAGACTTTTGACGGGTTATTGTTCTACTGATTTTTTTTCCCCCTTATCTTGTAGTCATTCGGCAAACATTCGATAAAAGGCTGATTATGTTGCCTTTGCTCTGTGATCTTGGTCTTTGATTGATTGTTATAAAAAATAAACCATTTCATTCTTGAATCACCCTAGCCCCTCCTCCCAGTTCGGTCTGGAATGAATAAAAACTGGCTAAGGTAATTTTGCCAACGTTTAAATCAGCCCTGTGACCATGACATTTGATGTGATGTTCTGGAAAAAAAAAAAAAAAAAGATATAGGTCTCCTCGAGGGCTTTCCCAAAATATTCCACAAAGTTTGGTTTAAACTGCTTCAAAACTGTTTGATATGTATTGTTTCCACACACACACACACACACACACACAAACACACACACACACACACACAAACACACACACACACACACAAACACACACACACATACACACACCGCTCGCTGGCGCAGTGGTAGCGTTCTTGCTTGCCATCTGGTAGACGGGAGTTCGCGCCTCGCTCAGGTTGCGAAAAGTTTCACTGACGAAGTGGGTGGTTACTGTCCCCCTTGAGCGAGGGGATGGGTGTGTGTGTGTGTGAAGGTCACAGCCTTGCCCACATTTCTGACTATATGAGCTCTCAGCTCCCTTCCGGGAGGGTAAAAGCTGACAAACATCTTTGCTGGCTTTTATCCTTAGAGGCGGTAGCTCGATCGGTAGAGAGTTGGCTTGCGGTCCCGTGGGACCCAGGTTCGAATCCTCGCTTGTCCAGGGAACAGTTTAAGGATTTGAATTTCATTAAATCAGGCTTTACTGATCTACCAGAAGACCCGCCGACATGTCGTAAAAATGACCCCGCTAATACCAATACACCAGTCCTGTATGAGACAGCCCTAGCATGTATTCAATATGGACGGTGGGTGTTAAGCGCCGAAGTGGTGACATGTAGATTGTAGGAGGACTGACTGGGCCTTGATAGCAGGCTGTGAAGCCTATGCCCAGAGTCGGACACATAAAAAAAAAAAATCAAGTGATCCTGACTGACCCGGTGAGTTACACACACACACACACACACTCATAATTAGTCATGACACCCTCTCTCACTCCGTGAACATGGGTGCAGTGAGTCCAAACCTGTCAGAGAGAAATCTGCAGCCATGAAATTCCAGAAGTTGATATCGACATCAAAGACGACATGAGTACCAGACCTCGTCAACCTGTTCATGTCTGCCACGAAGTCGCTATACGGAGAGACAGTCACTCGCTCTGTGTCAAACAGGTCAGCAAACTCACGGTACACCCCAGACTCCACAGTCTGATGGGAAATAAACCTTAGAGCAGAACAGAAATTAGATTGTTTAGTAATGAAACCATTCGTATCATTGTTGTCTATAATTCCAGTACATCGTATAAAATGTACTTTATTGGAAGTAAGTTTTTTTTGTGTAATTAATGGTTATCTGACGCACTATTCTGCTAAGGTGGGAACTGTTTGCATTGACAGAGCTAAAGTAACTCAACAGTTCTAGTCAGTTGACCACTCGCGAGTTTGGGGACTACGAGGTAGTTGAAAATGTCGACACTAATAAATATGGTATATAGTTTAAGCACAAATTGCATTTGAAATGGAAATATATCATGTGAAAATAACGTTGACAGTGCCGAAGTACTCTCCTGACTCAGCTCCATTGTCCACCAAATGTTCACTTGATCCTATCTACATCTCTGCTTCCCACAGTCGTTTTATCATCGCCACTTTGAAAACGTCTGTGGTACCATGCAGGTCACTCAGTCGGCAAACACATTTGTTAATACGTTTATTGCGCAGTGTGTATTTGGCACATTGTCAAAAACCTTTCCAACAACTTTACCTCAATGTCCTTCCCTCCTCTTTTCTACTCTGATGGCTCTGTAGCTATTTCTTCTACTGATAAATCAGATCTCTTCGCTCAGAATTTCTCCTCCAATTCCACCTTAGACGATTCCGGTGCTGTTCCTCCATCACTTCCCCCCTCTGACTTCCTCATGGCTGACATTAAAATTTCTTCAGCTGATGTATTTTCAGCCATCATTGGCCTCAATACTAACAAGGCATATGGGCCTGATGGGGTCCCTCAAGAACTGTGCTTCTGTCTTACACCTGCCTAGGTAAACTCTTTCGCCTTTGTCTATCAACTTGTACCTTTCCTTCTTGCTGGAAGTTTGCTTTCATTCAGCCTGTCCTAAAGAAAGGTGACCATTCCCAATCCTCTAACTATCGTCCAATTGTTTTAACATCCTGTGTTTCAAAAGTGTTCGAGTCTACTCTTAACACAAAAATTTTAAAGCATCTTTCCTATTACAACCTTCTTTCTGATCGTCAGTATGGGTTCCGTCAGGGACGCTCATCTGGCGATCTTCTCACCTACCTTTCAAACTCCTGGTCATCCTCCTTTCGGGACTTTGGCGAGAGCTTTACTATTGCACTTGACATCTCAAAGGCTTTCGATCGAGTCTGGCATAAATCTTTAATTTCTAAACTGCCATCATACGGTTTCTATCTTTCTATCTGTACCTTCATCTCTAGCTTCCTTTCTGGTCGTTCTATAGCCGCTGTTGTAGACGGCCACTGCTCTTCTCCTAGCTCTATCAACAGTTCTGTTCCTTTGGGCTCTGTCCTATCACCAACTCTCTTCCTTTTGTTCATCAGTGACCTTCTAAGCTGTACATCTAACACTATCCACGCTGATGATTCCACCCTTCACCTTTCCATTCGGTTCCCGCAACGTCCATCTCAGCAGTTACTTCAACAAACAAGGGATGAGGCTATGGCACACCTAATGTCTGACTTAGCTTGTATCTCTGACTGGGGTAAAAATAATCTTGTTGTTTTTAATGCATCAAAGACTCAGTTATTACACCTGTCAACCCGACAAAACCTTCCACAGGAGTACCCACTGATGTTTAATAATGTCCAGCTCGTTCCTGCATTGTCCTTGAACATCTGTTGCGAATATGCTCGAGCATCTAAGCCTTGATGTAAACTATTTGTGGACAACAAGAAACCTTCCAATTTACCCGTTTTACTGTAACTCCATCTTGAATACTGACTTCTAACAACAGATTAACACTTCAATATAATAATAGTCATAAAAAAAGGGCTATGGAACGGATTTAAAGGTGAAATATTGTTTTATTCTGCAACTGAGCTACAGTACATTGAATAAGCTGTAAAAGGACGGAATTCTTGACCATGATAAGACAAAGGACAATAGACTCTATACATAAGAACTGGGTATTTGCAAGGCCTTCCATTGTAGTGGGTTCAAACATTATGGAAGCTCAAGAAAAAAAAATGGAAGATCACAAACGGCGTTTTGTTCAGTTAAGTCGGCAGATGCTTATTTTGCCTACTGAGAGGGAGGGAGGCGGGAGGGAGAGAGGGAGGGCACTGGATATGAAAACCAACTCCTAATAAACAAATATAATAATAACATTGAAATATTACTTCACCATTCTATAAATTATACGTTGAAGAGGTCCAGTGAACAGGTCTGCAATATTAACTGTTCTGATTTTTTTTTTTTTTTTTTTATACTGTGAGTGCATGCAGTATTTTTGTCGTGTCAGTAGAGAGGTGGTCTGCTGTCCCAGTAGAAGCGGTAAGAATCCCGGCTAGGACAGGGACGGTTTAAAGGATTTAAATTTCGCAAATCAGACTCTACTGATCTACCATAAAAGACTCGCCAAAGAAAAAAAAAAACAATACCAATACAGCAGTCCTGTAACAGACAGCCCTGTTATGTATTCATTATCGACAGTGGGTGCTTAGAGTCGAAGTGGTGACGTGGAAGTGTATGGTATGTTGGAGCAGGGTGACCAGATTTCTCTAGCGGGAATATGCTAGACAGCAGCTGAAATTATGCTAGATTGGCAAAAATAATGCTAAATCTTTTGTTGCTCTTAATACGTTCGGTTTCTGTTATATTTTAAAATTAATTTAGTATTATTTCTACGTTTTTAACTGTATACAGTATGCACTCTTATAATTATGAAAGAAGAACATTAAAATAAATAATTACTCAGGTTCTAAAAGTTTATTTGACAACTATTTGTGCAACATAAGTTGAAACTTCCTAATACAGTAGTTTCAACACTACCTGTACAAAATAAATGCAAATTTAATGTATTAATGTGTGAATTAAGTTTGAAAGTTGTGGGTTCCTATTTTCAACACGGTTAATCATAGTATCAACACCTTCATTCTTTACTTTCACAAAGCTTGTCATGGGAGTTAATTTGGGATCAAGTTTTTCTTTCATAAGGCACTTATGCTTGTCAGCCTTTGCATGCAAATCAATCACGGATTTCTTACTTTGGAAAGATGTCTTACAGACACTGCACTGTGCTTTGTTGTTGTCCACTTATCTTAGCCAGGGCATGTATTCTGCAAATCTAAGCTATTCTTCACGAAATGCTTGACTGTAATTTTTTCTGCTAGTTTTTTTTTCTTTTTAGCAACTACTTCTTCTACGTCTGAAGACATTTTATCCTGTAAAAAATTTAATAATTAACTAGAACAAAGTACTCTTAAATTTTAAAGGTAATATACCATGTTACGTATTTTATAAACAGTAAAAAGGCCAATACGTTGGACCAGTGGCGACTGGCGTGATACTACTGAGATATCAGTCCTGTTTACTGGGTACCACTGTTCTGTACCACACTTCGCACTTAAGCACTGCAACCTACAGGAGGGACTGAAGAAGTAGAGAAATGATGGACACTGAACCTGCCGCAGCCTAAACAGACGGCATCCACAGACTCAACTGAATAACTGACAGTCTGCCACGGCGCCACCCTGGGTCCCTGGCCCAGCGCCTGTGGACCTGTACAGTACACGTCTACCCTCCTCCAAAGCCCGTGATTTCCTGCTCTAGGCTCGTTAAAAGTATGGACTTTCACAGTTACCATTAATCATATTATATGAAACATGTATCTGGTCTTCAATCCAGAAACTGCCGCTAGCCACGAGTGGTAAGTTATTATAATCATGCTAAAAATTGTCCTAAGCCCATTAGATTATGCAGAAAATATGCTAGATTTGATAACATGCTAAATTTTATGCTAAACACACAATTTTCTGGAAAAATATGCTAAAATTAGCATAATTATGCTAAATCTGGTCACCCTGCGTTGGAGGACTGCTGGGCTTCACCGAACGGGCTGTTATGCCTGTGCCCAGACTCGTGCACATACAAAAAGTTTAAACATACGATGATGATGATGATGATAAGATTTGCCACACGGATGTGGCACGGGCTCAGGGTGGAGAGCCCGTAGTGGGTGAACTGCAGATGGAAGGCAGGTGAACTAGCTTCAGCTAGTGTAGACCGTGATGTTTTAATATAGCGCGGACGACGTAGTCTAAAATGGCCACGTCGTCGGCGTGGCTCTCGCTCGTCACAAGCAGACACTCGGCGTACGTGGAGGCGGTAGAGGGAGTCCGTCACGTCAGAGAAATTGGCCTGATGGTATCGATCTTGCTGTTCAAAGATCTGATCCACTGAGAGAGACTCGAGATGGACGCGAGTTTCCTCTCTCAGTGGAGGGAGTCGGGCCAAGACTTCCTGACGGCGGTCAGCAGTGGTGGAGGCAGGCGGTGGAGGTGGAGGAGCGGTGGTGGTGGAGGCAGGCGGTGGAGATGTGGAGGAGACGTGGGATGGTCTGTCTCCATCTCAACCGGTGGTGGAGGCCCGCCTTTCTTCCCCTTCCTCTTTTTCTTCTTTCTCCTCGGCTCGCCATCAACAGCAGGTGGAGGAGTCGAGGGCGGGAGGTCCACTTCTTCCCTGTCAGTGGAGGGGACGGGAAAAGGAGCCCTTTCCTCGGCTGCTGACGGCGAGCAGAGGGAATCAACAGTAGGAGCTGGCTGGGCTGTCTCGGTGGGCGGTGCAACAACGGTAGTGGCGGTGGCAGCAGATGCTCGATTGAGAGGAGCATCGAGCTGCAGCCTGATCCGCGGTGTTGGGCGGGGTCTAGGAGGCTGCAGCTTGGGGGCGCGACGCTCCTGGCGAGGGGCAGTGTGGGTATCGCGGGCAAAGCACTGCGGGATGACAATGCGCGGAAGCCTGTTCTTCTCAAAAATCTGTGGGAGAAGAACAAGCATCGCCGCCTTATCACCACCGCAAAATGCTCGAGCCGTCGCGACACACATAGTGACTATCGCGTCAATCTCCCCAGAGCATCGAGGGTCCCTGGGCTGACGATCCCAGGCCGAGGGGCGCCGCCGTGCGGGAGCAGAGCCCTGCACAGCTGCACCTCGAGGCACGGTAACGTTAATAGCCTCAGGACCCTTCGGTGTTTGTAGGAGATTGAACACAACAGCCTCTCCCTCACGCAACGGGCGTTTCCGGCCCCGTGAATTGGTTACTTCGAGCTTCAGACGGTGCACAAATACATCGGCGCCAGTGTCCCGGCGCCGAATGAATCCGTACCCCATCCTCACGTTGTACCATTTCACGGTGCCGGAGGTGGTGTGGGCCCGTGGTGGCTGGAGACCTGCTGAAGTATTAGCCCCCCTCAACGGGTCGAAGGCTGTAGCAGGTGGAGAGGACGTCGCGGGAGTAGATGTTGCTTCCATCGCTGCTGCACTGGGAATCTTAAACATACATTCATACATATATATATATTTATTTTGTGATGCTATAGAGTAGCAGAAGTGGTACTGTATATAAAAGAGGGGTGTATGAGTGGCAGAGGACAGAGTAACATACAAGCATTCATTTGTTATCATCCCTCTCAGGGATTTCAGTGTGCTGACATCGATGGACAGGCTGATAGAATTCCTGATCAGTATATACTTTACGTTCTCCACTGTTTTGGTGGTTTTCTCTTTTTCACTAACATGTTTTTATCCTGTGAATGGTTGATTTAATGTTGAAGGTTGCTGAAAACTAGTGTGTGTGTGTGTGTATGTGTGTGTGTGTGTGTGTGTGTGTGTGTGTGTGTGTGTGTGTGTATGTCAGATATTAAGTTAACCCTATCTAACCTAACCAGCAGGATTATAACGTATTCTTATGGCACTACTTCGCCTTCCACAACAATTATCACCCATCCCTCACCAAAAATATTTCGTCCCCTTTATCTTATGCAGGGGCTGATGAGGTATGTTTAATATATAAAAACGCGTTTCCGACAATCTGCGGCACCAAATCATCCCACACAGGATAACAACAAGGTAATGATGAGGAGGAAACCACCCGAAGGAGCCCTAAAAGTAAATATTGCCTGAATTAATTTTTCTCTACTTTGGCCTAAACCTGCCATCTCCCCATCTCCAGTGCCTATTTTCAACAATAAATTAAAGCTGTATTATGATGCTGGTCACAAAGAAGTGCAAGAGACAGAATGTACTAGACCTGCTTCTCTCTGCTACTAAAGTGTGTGATATAAACTGAAGAATGGAGGACTATCTGAACTAAGATAAGGTAAAAGGAGTATTGCATTGTCAGTATCTATAGTTTAACTGTTGACTGTAACTAAAATGGTGTGGTCCTTACTTTAAAAAATGTCATTTCTGGGACGAAAGCATTAAGAAGTATTTTGATATTAGGATCGTCAATAACATCTCTGAGGGTCTGGTAGGGATGACTGATGCGTCTGACAGCCAGGAGGGACATGAGGTTGCCAACGTAGCTTTGTGTTAACACCACCATCATTAGCATCCACACTCCTTGCACCACACGTTCCCACCACCACCACCCAGAGGGCTTGGACACATCTGTTTAAAACAAAAGCGATTAATTTAATGACACCTAAAGGAGGCATACTAAAAAAAAAAAGAAGTTTCAGTTGGGACATTCACGCTACCTTCTTGGAGGAGGATGCGAATACAGTTGAATATGTTGGTCTCTTGTCTGGGTGGGTGGTTAGTGTGTGGAGGAAGGCAAGAAGGAAGGAGTAGCAAAGCAGTGATCACAGCCAGCAGTGCCGCCCCCACAGCCATCCACACAACCGGTGACAGAGGCAGCACGAAGCCCCACGGGTCCACCTCAGGGCGACCACGGGCAGCGAAAATTTTATGCTGCGTCATAAAAACACCAGGACTGCAATGCAAATACTTTTTCCTGCCGTCTATGATGGCATGTGGCCCAGTACTGATATCAGCCTCCTGAAATAGAGGAGAGTTATTGAAGAAAAGTGCAGTTAGCTGAATATACAGGCTGGTCCATATATAACGCTCCACTTCCACTCACCGAGGTGGTATCTTGTGTGTTTTGGGGATGGCATAGTGAGTGTTATCAGTATATACCCTGCATCATTTATTAATTTCCTACTCCTACTTCCACAGCCACGTGCACACTAGCCGACTGAGTCGTTGTCGCAACATATAAATAATGCCACGTGAGTTTAGTGAAGCGCAAATTACTAGTCCCCTTTAATATTATTGAAATATCCATTTTCTTTAATAAAACGGCCGAGTGTGAACAAACATTAATTTCAAAGTATGATCACTAGTAACTATTATTTTGTGTATAGTGTACTATGTAAGCTTTGGCAATATGCGTATTCGTATTCTGATGACTGACAGAAAACCCTCGTTAATTTAGTAAGTGTACCTTTGTGTTAAAGAAAACTGAATATTGGGTTAAAGTGATAGTGAAAACGAAGTCCCAACGACGTGCGATGCACATCACCACTTTTTTTCATGCTCAGACCCATTGACGTGCATCGTTCGTCAGTCAGTTGCAAGTCCTGTCGTTGCACATTTTTCAATATTCACGGGTGATTTTTGGTAGGCATATGTTGGAGACCTTCCTCTACTTACTGCCAAGCAGGGATACTGCCTGGCCCCACCTGACCCCCTCCCCCCCACACAGCAATTCACCTGTTAACAGTAACCTGGCCAGTAAAGACATGTTGCCCCACAGTCTCTCAAATGACGAAACTCATGGTTAAAGTGAATCTTGAGGTGGAGGACAACGAAACAAAGAAGGTAGAGGGAGAAACAAACAGAAGTGATGAGGTGGTAATGTCGTAAAGGAAGGTGCCATATGCTGGTGCATTTGGTGAGTGAACAGTGCTTATATTCCCTATATTATTGTGTGAAAACCAATATAGTCTTCTGCTACACATATATTCGTACCAAATAAATAAATACGTAATTTAAAGTGGCTTGAGTTAGTTAACCCTCCCATAGTTCGTTTTCTCTGAAGCCACGTACTCTGAGAGAAAACGAAAAGTAAGGTTGACTGACACTTGTAGCAACATTTATAAGCTCACGGGGGCTATTTGTCTGTGAATTTTCTATGTTTTTCACCAAAAGCGGAGTTTTGAGCCCCCCCCCGCCCCCCCAAAAAAAGTTGAACATCGGTTGGGTTCTGAAAGTGTGTTGGGTAAAAAAAATCGGTCAGGTTCTGAGAGTGTTTTGGGTAAAAAAAAAAAAAAAAAAAATCGGCCGGGTTCTGAGGGTGTGTTGGGTAAAAAATCGGTCGGGACTGGGGGGGTTAACCCTTCCAGAAACTTTGGTTCAAATCAGAGCAAGACGGTATGTTAACCTCATCCCTTCCACAAAGTTTTGCACATATCAAATTAAAACTAAGTTGACTTTGCCATGTGATCCTGACTCTAAACCTATTGATCTAAAAAAAAAAAATCAATCTCTTGGGTGACTGTCAACTCATCCACCAATTTTGATCCAAAACAGATCAAAATTGCTTTGGTAAATTTGTTCACACACACACACACACACACACACACACATCGATCTTTGACTCTGCCCTGTGGGAATGACCCTTGACATATTATAATCGTTACTGAAACCCTTCATTCTTGAATTTATGGGTATGTCAGAACTTTTTTTCACGCTGACACCCGTTGACATACTGGTACATTTAGCAATTGCGAGGTCTGCATTTGCACATTTTCAAGTTTTGTGGGAGGTTTTTGGTAGGCATATGTGGGAGACCTTCCTCTACCCACCGCCAGGCGGCGACACTGCCTGACTCCCACTGACCCCAACCCCCTGCACACCATTATCTCGGCAACTCACATGTTAGCAGTGTCCTTGCCAGTAAAGGCATGTCATACAATGGTCTCGCCTGCGACAAAATTCAAGGCGAGGGTGATTCCCCAATCGATAACGATGTAGAGGACGAAGATTATGTGGTGCCAGAGGAAGAAACGGGCAGAAGTGATGAGGAGGTAACGTCGCCAAGGAAGGTGCCGTATGTTGACATGTTCGGTGAATGAAACAATGCTTATATTGAATATATAATTGTGTGAAAACCAACATATGCTGTACTACATGTGAATATTTACCAAATGAATAAATTTCTACCTATTCCGAGTGGTTTGCAATAGTTACCGCTACCACAGAGAATGTGACAGCAGCAGCACGGCTTCAGAAAAGATGGTACGAGGTGTTCAAAGGGACACCTGTATAACTCGCTTATAGGCTCAGGTGAGTATTTTTTTGGGGGGGGGGGATTTTCCAATGTTTCTCATATAGAAAACTGAGGTTTGAACCATAATTGTTTTTTTTTTTTGAAAATATGCCGGGATTGGAGGAGGGTCATTGGTGAAAAATCAGCCGGGAGATGACGGGTTAACCATTCCACCAAATATGGTTTAAATCATATCAGTAACGTTTGATTTGACCTTGCCCTGTCACCCTGGCAGCTGACCTTTTCCAGTGACCTTGAGCTTTTTTCTCAAAATGGAATCCATTTACACTTGCCTTATTGTCAATCCCATTACAATATATGATTGAAATCAGAAGAAAACTGTTTAATTTGGCCTTGTTCAATGACCCTGGCTTTTGACTCATTGTTCTAAAAAACAATGGGTTGACTCCTTGTCTAACCCTCAATCCTTCTAGTAAATTTGGTTAAAATCAGATCAGATGTTTTTGAGTTATTTTACTAACAAACTCACACAAAGGCTGGACTTTGACCTTGTCCGGTGACCTAGAGCTTTGACATCTGAGGGCTGATCGAGAAAAACGCATTTACATCTCAACCAGGGAAAGGTTAACGTTAAGACAGTTACTAAAAGGGTCTCAATGAAACTTAACAATACTGGATTCCTAGCTGTAGTGGAGACAGGTAACTCAGCTGTCACTTGAGCAGGGAAGATTTTTTTTTTTTTTTAACTCAGGACTATCTTTGATAACTCCAATGCAGTTACCCCTTTTATTTCTATTATTTTATTTAATCTACATTTTATTGTCTGCTTTTATTTTCTCCACATTGTCGTGTTCTGACTAGGTGTCCGACGACATATGACCGTGGCTGTTACCCCGCCACTTCAATTTTGGTAAATCAAGCAATCAATCCTTCAGTTAAGTAAAGGTAGGAGTTCTCATCTAAGATTCGATAGTGGAGTAAGAGTCAAAGTATAGTAATGATATTTGTCATAACAGCAATTTTGTCCTGGTACCGTGAAGCCCCATAAGATGCGTGACGATCTTGTTTAATCACGCCTGAACAATAAAAATACTGTAAGGGGTACAGTGAGAATTTCTCAGGGGATGAAGGGATGTATTTAAAAATAATAATGTACTGTAAAGCAGGTGCGCTGGCCTGTTTATAAAAAAAGAAAATAGTAAGAAAGAAGAGTACTGAAGAGAAAACTTATGCCAGGTGACCCAGGTATGAAGATTTGCTCCACTTCAAGGGAAAACTGGCACAGCCATAACCTTACCTACTGTTCTGTAAAACTGTTGAAAATGTGTGAATAACCCATTATAAGGTAAGTATCGTGACTGTTGTTAGCAATGTATTTGGGATAATAATGCCTGCAAAATTATGTCTGAATGTCACTAACCATAACAGTTGTTACGAGTGAGTGAGCAGTGATTATTCTCAGTTAAGTTTGTAAATGACACTGGTCAACAAAATTTAAAAAGTGTTATGGTTGTAGTATATTTTGAAATGATTCTAAGCAACATGAACATGTAAAAGTCGAATATGATATCAAATTTTTTCTAGCACGTCGTTTTCGAAAACCAATATACCATAGGAAAATCTGCCCTTACATGGGAAAATCCGACTCAACTTCTATAACAGAGACTGAAATTCCCAATAAAGGCGCACTTCAATCAGATCTTGTGGCAGCTATGTCATTATAAGTTAAGTACCTGAATCACAAAATATTTAGTAACTCAAAATGAATCAGTCGCAGCCAAAGTCGGGCAAAAATTTTCCCACGATCAAGCAGATCATTTTTGGGGGGGAGGGGGGACATCAATGCATGCATAGGTAATCATAATATATTTGCCAATATTCCACTTCAGATTTTCTTTACTGCTACAAAGTGTCTTGATCTGTATTGGTATGCAATGGAGCTCCGTAACTGTATGAATGCATCAGACACTTCGTGCTGCACTTGCTGGCTATTTACACCTGAAAGCCTGAAGAAATCAATTAGAAGGAATGTTAAAGCTGCTTACACACATTGCTTCAAATGTCCTGTTGGTGATCAAGACAAGTTGTGTGCACCCCATATAGCATGCAAGCCCTGTGTAAACCACAATCTACTCACAATCAAAAATTCTCCGACTATCTTACTTCTACGATGGAACACTTTCTATCAATTATTCCTTTCTCTGAAACCTCCATTTTAGGAGATTTCAAAGTTCACCACCACCTCTGGCTCTCCTCTTCTTTCACTCATGCACCTTTTCTAGCCTTAATGACCTAGAGCAGCTTGTACACCACCCTACCTGTAACCCTGACCACCTTGGAGAGATCTCCAACATACTTGACCTCTTCCTTACAACTAATCCTTCTGCTTACACTGTTAATCTTTCCTCTCCACTGGGATCCTTCGATCACAACCTTATCACTTTAACTGTCCTATCGCTCTGGAATGGCCTGTGGAGCCTGCAAAGAAACGTCGACTGTGGCACTTTGGAGCTGTGGTTTGTGAAGCCCTCAGGCAGTACTGCTTTGATTTTCCGTAGAATAATTATTGCTTCGATGGCCGGGAGCAATCTGAGTTTGCCTTGCGCATAACAGAAGATATTCTTTCGGGCATGGAAGCATACACTGCTTTCTCATATCCTTTGACTAATGCAAGAAAGCCTTGGTGAAATAGCGCTTGTTCTAATGATGTCCCCAACAAGGAGAGGGCATATAAGAGGTACCATAGCCAATCCACTCCCGAATCACATCTTTTTTTATGTTTCTGCCCGAAATTTTGCTAAAACTGTTCTTCGCTCTGCTAAAAATAATTTCATCCGTGCTAAATGTTCCCAACTCTCGAACTCGAATTCTTCGCGCCCCTTCTGGCACCTTGCCAAAAAACTTTCTAACAACTTTACCTCATCGTCCTTCCCCCCTCTTTTCTACTCTGATGGCTCTGTAGCTATTACTTCTACTGATAAAGCAGATCTCTTCGCTCAGACTTTCTCCTCCAATTCCACCTTAGACGATTCCAGTGCTGTTCCTCCATCACTTCCCCCCTCAGACTCCCTCGTGGCTAACATCAAAATTTCTTCATTTGATGTATTTTCTGCCTTACTGGCCTCAATACTAGCAAGGCATATGGGCCTTATGGAGTCCTTCCTGTTGTCCTCAAGAACTGTGATTCTGTGCTTACACCCTGCCTAGGTAAACTCTTTCACCTTTGTCTATCAACTTGTACCTTTCCTTCTTGCTGGAAGTTTTCTTTCATTAAGCCTGTCCCAAAGAAGGGTGACCATTCCCAACCCTCTAACTATCGTCCAATTGCTTTACCATCCTATGTCTCAAAAGTTTTCGAGTAATTTCTTAATAGGAAAATTTTAATGCATCTTTCCTATTACAACCTTCTTTCTGATCGTCACTATGGGTTCCGTCAGGGACGCTTCACTGGCGGTCTTCTCGCCTACCTTTCAGACTCCTGGTCATCCTCCTTTCGGAACTTTGGTGAAAGCTCTGTCATTGCACTTGACATCTCAAAGGCTTTCGATGGAATCTGGCACAAATCTTTAATTTTCAAACCTACCTCATACGACTTCAGACCTTCTAACTGGTCCTTCAATTATACTTTCCTTTTTGGTCGTTCTATAGCCGCTGTTGTAGACGGCCATCGTTCTTCTCCTAGATCTAGCAACCTTATTTATTACATTAACCTGTCCTATTGCTCCAGTACGGCCTGTGGACCCTCCAAAGAAACGCCGCCTGTGGCACTTTGGAGCTGCAGATTGGGAGGCCCTCAGGCAGTACTTCTTTGATTTTCCTTGGAATGATTATTGCTTCCATGGCCGGAGCCGTCTGAGTGTGCCTTGCGCATTACGAAGGTTATTCTCTCTGGCATGGAAGCATACATTCCTTTCTCATATCCTCTGACTAATGCAAGAAAGCCCTGGTTTAATCACGCTTGTTCTAATGCTGTCCACAACAGAGAGAGGGCCTTTAAAAGCTACTGGAGCCAACCCACCCCTGAATCACATCTTTTTTATATTTCTGCCCGGAATCGTGCTAAGTCTGTTCTTCGCTCTGCTAAAAATAGTTTCATCCGTGCTAAATGTTCCCAACTCTCCAACTCGAATTCTTCTCGCTCCTTTTGGCACCTTGCCAAAAACCTTTCTAACAACTTTACCTCATCGTCCTTCCCTCCTCTTTTCTACTCTGATGGTTCTGTAGCTATTTCTTCTACTGATAAAGCAGATCTCTTTGCTCAGACTTTCTCCTCCATTTCTACCTTAGACGATTCCGGTGCTGTTCCTCCATCACTTCCCCCCTCCGACTTCCTCATGACTGGCATTAAAATTTCTTCAGCTGATGTGTTTTCTGCCATCACTGGCCTCAATATTAAGAAGGCATATGGGCCTGATGTAGTCCCTCCTGTTGTCCTCAAAAACTGTGCTTCTGTGCTTACACCCTGCCTAGGTAAACTCTTTCGCCTTTGTCTCTCAACTTGTACCTTTCCTTCTTGCTGGAAGTTTGCTCTCATTCAGCCAGTCCCAAAGAAGGGTGACCATTCCCAACCCTCCAACTATCGTCCAATTGCTTTAACATCCTGAGTATCAAAAGTTTTCGAATCAGTTCTTAACAGAAAATTTTTAAAGCACCTTTCCTGTCACAACCTTCTTTCTGATCGTCAGTATGGGTTCCGCCAGGGACGTTCCACTGGCGACCTTCTCACCTACCTTTGAGACTCCTGGTCATCCTCCTTTCGGGACTTTGGCGAAAGCTTTGCCATTGCACTTGACATCTCAAAGGCTTTCGAACGAGTCTGGCATAAATCTTTGATTTCCAAACTGCCCCCTTACGGTTTCTATCCTTCTATCTGTGCCTTCATCTCTAGCTTCCTTTCTTGTCGTTCTATAGCTGCTGTTGTAGACGGCCATCGTTCTTCTCCTAGACCTATCAACAGTGGTGTTCCTCAGGGCTCTGTCCTATCACCAACTCTCTTTCTTTTATTCATTAATGACCTTCTAAGCTGTACATTTAACCCTATCCACTCTTATGCTGATGATTCCACCTTTCACCTTTCCATTAGATTTCCGCAACGTCCATCTCAGCAGTTACTTCAGCAAACAAGGGATGAGGCTATGGCACACCTAATGTCTGACTTGGCTCATATCTCTGATTGGGGTAAAAATAATCTTGTTATTTTTAATGCATCAAAAACTCAGTTCTTACACTCATCAACCCGACAAAATCTTCCTCAGGATTACCCACTAATGTTTAATAATGTCCAGCTCAGTCCTGCATCATCCTTGAACATGCTAGGGGTTTCATTCTCTCGGGAATTGTCTTGGAAAAAACATATTATATCTCTTGTGAAATCTGCTTCCAAGAGATTAGGTGTGCTGGGCCGGCTTCGAACTTTCTTTAACCCTGCACAGATGTTAATTTGTACACGGGTTTTATTCGCCCGTGTTGGAGTACAACTCTCATGTGTGGGGAGGCTCCCCACTTGCAGTTCTTCTCAATAGGGTGGCGTCAAAGGCTTTTCGTCTCATTA